>QEPC01010777.1:570832-598482 GCA_003113815.1 Sphenodon punctatus
TCGGCTGATCGAGGCGGGGCTATCATCAAGAAATCATCTAGATATTTGGTTATCTCCCCGCCCTTCCACCGTTGTTTGAAGATCCATTCAAGAAGAGAACTGAATCGTTCAAAGGCGGAACAGGAAATAGAACACCCCATAGGCATGGCCCGATCATAGTAATATTTGCCCTCGAATTGGAAACCAAGGAGGTGAAAACTTTTGGGGTGCACTGGTAGCAATCTAAATGCCAACTTAATGTCGCATTTTGCTAATAGTGCACCCTTACCCATGTTCCTCGCCTTCTCGACTGCTTGGTCGAAGGACGCATATCTAATGGTTGCCAATTCCTTAGGTATGGCATCGTTCACTGAGGCGCCCCGAGGGTAGGACAGATGATGAATCAGGCGGAATTCGCCCGGGGTCTTTTTTGGTACTATTCCCAACGGGGAGATGACTAGGCCATGCATAGGGGGATGATCAAAAGGGCCCGCGACCCTGCCCTCCTTTACCTCCTTGTCTATTTTATTCTTCACTAACCCTTCCTTTCCTTCTAGTGATTTAAGGTTTTTTTACATGCCCGGCGAGGTAAACTGTGCCAGCTGGAATTATGAAACCCTCTCTAAAGCCCTGGATTACGTATTCAACTTCGAGCCTATTTGGGTGTGCTCGGAGGGCTGACTCTAGGGCGTCAACCCTAATTGGTGTTGGGCCCCTTTTGGGGGCGAGGCACTGCGGGAGCCACCCAGCTGCTTTTTCCTTTGCCCCCTCCAGGGGTGAAACGGCCTCCCCCACCTTGCTGCCGGGGCCGGTAACGTGCTCTCAGAGTGGCCCCCTCCACAGCTAGAGCACGCGTGCCGAAACCTGCACTGTTGGCGGTTGCAACGGCCTACCTGATTATACTCCCAGCACAGGCCGGGGCCTCCCTGAACTCTCCTACGGCCTTCCCCTCGGTACAGTTCATTTGCGGGTGCGACCCCTCCTCGCACTAGAGGATGCCCACTATCTGATCTGGGTGCCTTCATGGCATCAACCATGCTCTCTAACCAGATATCCGGAGCATGATTGTCCCATCGCAGTCCCGGTGTGTTCGCTGCCCTATGACGAAACGCTTTGTCATAGCGCAGCCAAGCCCCCGGAGGACCCGTCCCCTGCGCCCTACGGACGATGTCAGCGTATTTATGAAGCTCCAAACCTCGTCCTGGGTCGGCCTGCATCACTACGCCCATGTATATAGCGAACGCGGAGGTCCAATTTGCCCAGTTCCGGTCAGCTTTAGGGCGCCGGAATCGTTCTTTATCCTTATCGGCTTTGGGTTCTGAGTGATCCACTATCGGATCACTGAAAAGGAGGGCAAACAGGTCCACGTACTCCCCTCTCCATATCTTTTCTTTAGTTGCCAATGTTAAGTGGCTCCCAAATGGAGCCGCCACAGCCGTAATGACCCCCCCCCCCCGTTGGACGGATCACTAGTGCCACCCCAGCCCCACTACTGGTTTGTGCTGGGCTCGGGGTTGTTACTGGAAGGGGTAGGGAGGGTGGATTATTCAAATTTCCTCCTGATCCATTTGCTGGGTACGACTCAGTCGCCCGCCCCCCATCTGAAGCGGGGGGCGAACAGGGTACACCCATGCCCATTCTCCTTGTACCTGCAAGAGCCGCGGGCTCGTAGGGTCTGTTGCAGGAGGGGCAGGGCTCGAGTGGGCCAATCCAAGGGGGGTGATCCCTTGTGTCAGTGCCCCACTAGCACCCCGTTCCCTCTCGCCACATGCTGCCCCCGGCATGCTCCCTACATAGGGGGCCGATCCAACCCCGACCTGGGCGGGTGGTATTATGCCACCTTGGTTGTTGGGCTCACCTTGCTCTACCTCGGGTTGGAGTGGGGTCCTAACAGGCGGGACTGCGATGTCTGCCTCATCCTGCCTGCCTGAGGGTCCATGCAGGGCTTCTTCAAGGGCGATGATCCTTTGCCACATCGTGAAGTTGTTGCTCGTCCCTTCCTCGGCTGGTTCTTCCAACCGTCTCTGCGTTACTGGGGGTTCACAACCAGATTCCATTGTTATGCCTTCAGGCTCGCCCATGGCGTTTGACAAAGCAAGGGAACTCATAGGGGCTCCCAATACAGCTGAAGCTGTCCTCCCCTCCCCTTGCAAGCAATACTGGGCTAGGCCTGGGATGCCTATATGGTCCCATTGTGCACCCAGATCCCTGGGCGCCCCCACTGGCCTGGGACTATGTATCTGCGCTACTGTGGTAACGGCCGTTCCCTGTGCATCGCGCAGATGTCCTTGCATGGGGGTGAGGAACCCTTGGCTGGTGGGTATAGACTGGGGAGGGATTGCCCTGGTGGGCCCTGGATGAGCTTGCCTTGCCCCTGCCATATTAGCTCCTACCCCAAATCCCTCAACATCACGAAATCGCGCTGGGGGGGACACCACCCTATTCCCTCTTCTGGGTCCCTCCACTGGGGGTGGGTTCGGTGTCCCCACCCCTCCTTGTAAATGTCCCTCGCTGGGGATATCAGATGGGCTTGTTCCCTGTGGATCCTGACCCCTTGCTAAAGGGGGGACCGAGGGTTGGCTCGGTATGCCAGGTTGGCTCTGGGTGGTGGCCTGTGGGGGAGGGGCTGGGCCACGGGCCTGCAACATGGACTCGCATGCTGCGAGGCGCTCCAATAACTCAGCCCGGGATGGGACCCCTTCCCCTTCCCCCGTGCGCCCTCCTTGCGGGTTACTGCCCGTCTTTTTTGTTGTCGTTCCTCTCTTCTTTGTTCGGCCCATCGCAGAGTCTCCTCGTGGCGAGGCCAGCAGCAAGAAGAGCCCCTTCGCGCTCCTGCTTAGACTGCCGCTCACATGCGGCCAGAACGACTCCACCCTGCCTAAAGAGAGCGGAGCACAGTGGAAAATTCCTAAGCGCGGCGGCTCTGCGCACGCGCACCCGCTGTTGCCGGGCAGATGTCCCAGCGGCCGGAAGCACGCCGAAGTGTTCCGCCGCTCCACTCACATCCGGTCTTCTCCACATCCCATTACGGCGGCGAAGGGGGCTTATCCCAGCACCCTACAATAGCATCCCAAAATGGCATTGGCCTTTTTTGGCAACAGCATCGCAATGGCTGCTTGCCCGTGTTCTGTTTCCTGCGTGAAATTCAATCTCATGCGTAGATAACAGTAACATAAGATTCAAGATGGGCTGCATGCCCTCATTAATTTCTTCCGGTGTTTCTCAGTCATGTGGCCACGATGGATCTGTTATGATAAATAATGGATCCTTGACTACGTTACACAATTACACAGTAAATGTCATTTCAAGACAAAACCCCTTTGTAGACTGCTGCTAGCCAAGTGTACAGTCCCTTCGCTGTCCACCCCACATGAGCAGCGCTCTGCAAAGGGGCTTTGCCTGGGTGCTGCTTTCCTGGGGGAGGGGGGGGGTCGTCCCTGCTGTGGGGGTGGGGCAACTAAAAGACCCGTACCCCAGTCCCCCTACCAGGAGGATCCATGCCTCTAGCATTGCTCAGCAAAGGGGCTTTGGCTGGGCACCACTTCCCTAGGGGGTTCCCTAGTTGGGGGGGGGCTGGGGTACAGGTATGGAACCTGGGGCATGGATCCTCGTTCCCACTCTCTTTGGCTGACACTAGCAGCCCTCGGCAAAGGGGACACATTTCATTCAAATTTCATGGTGAGTTGAATTAATATTACATTTGCATGCACACATTCAAATTTAACAATAAATACAACTCATGTTAGTGATGAAACACATAAATTTCACTTCCTGATGTGAAAAGGCACATGCCCACATTACACAATCCAACATTAGATAGAAATTAACATCAGATTGTGTTACATGAGCAAGCAGCCAATATTGGCACATGTTTAGCTTGTGATCCACCAAAATTCCGAGATCCTTCTCAGCAACGCTAGACAATAATTTCTCTTCTTGCGTTTGTGCTTTTGGTTTTTCTCTCCTCTGTGTAATACTTTGCATTTTTTTAGTTGAATTTCATCTTATTATTTTCAGCCCAGAACTCTAGTTTATTGAGACCACTGAGTTTTAGTCCTATCCTCTAATGTGTATGCAGTCCCTCCCAGCTTTGTGTCATCTTATTCAATCAGTGTACTCTCCACTCCTTCAAGTCATTAATGAAAATACTGAACTTCACCAGCCCCAGAAAAGACCCCTGCAGAGCCCCATTTGTTACCTTCTTCCAGTTTGACAGCAAACCATCCATGACTACCCTCTGGGTATGACATTTCTACTATCTAGCCCACATTTACTATACTTACTTAAGAGCATGTAATGTGCAGTAATGTCAAGTGCCTTAGTTAAGGCAAGATGTGTTACATCATCTGTATCCCTCCACTAGACTGGTCACCTTATTAAAGAAGATGAAACTGAATTATGCTATTCTAATGCCCTACACTGATTCTCTGCTAGCCTGTGTAATTTTTTAACCTGGTCTATGCTGGGACACTGGTTTACTGAGAGACCATTTCTCCTTCCTTGTTCCACCATGGCAGGTGAATCCATCCATGGCTAGAACTTGTAGATGTCAGCTTGCTCAGACCCTGATTCTGCTCACAATGAATTTAATGGTAAAGCACCCTGTGACTGCAGGGGTACAACTGGCAGCAGGGCTTTCAGGTGAGAGCTGCTGCCTGTGGGCTTTGCAATCAGCCAGAGTTTGCAGCTAATTGCCTTTAGCTGACTAGGAAAAGGCTTTTCATTTTCTTGGGTTTGGAATAAATTATGGAGGGTGTCTTTTCATTTTCTCTTATTCCCAGGAATATCTGAAGTTGGATTTGTTTGTTTTTAAAAGGGTCTTTTAGAGTTAACAAATATGATTATAGTTTTAGTCCAGTATCTGAGAAGGTGCATTGGCATCAAAGCAAAATGTGCAGCCCAAGGGGATGAATTATATCCCAAAGCATGGGTTGAAGGACCCTTGCAGTGTGCTCTATTACCACATGCATGATGAATGCTTCTGCTTGCAGGGGGTTCCAGAGGGACACAAAATAACACGTGGTCCACGACCCAGTCCTGGTGCTTTCACCTCAAGGAAGGTGCCTGGACGTCCATTGCCCCAATGTTGAAGCCTCGGACGAACCATGCTAGTGCAGTCCTCAATGGAGAGATCTACGCCATTGGAGGTAAGGACGCTAGGTCTGTCTGTCCATCTGCCTTTTGTCTATTAGTATGATTAGTCCATGATGCAACACAGTAGAGACCTGTAATTCTGGGGGCTTGGGAGACATCCCAGAAAGTACAGGTGTCTGGAATTGCAGGAGTGTGTCTTGAACAAGGTCTGGGGCAGACATTGCTTCAGGGAGGCAAAGATGGATGTGGGCAAAGAGGATCTGCATATCCATCTGCAGCAGCACTAGCTCAAGGGGGGGTGGGGTGGAGGGTAAGTTCTATTACTTAACTATGAGTCTGGGCTAAAAAAAGACACTTAAAACTAGCCAGGGGATTATTGGACACACCACAGAGAATGGCAGCTTAGGTTGAGAGCTCCTCTGGGCTGTTTCCTAGTCTTCAAAGTAACCTCATCCATTGTCCCATCAGCTGTTAGTAATTCTAAACAAACATTTTTGTTAAAATGTGAATTTAAAGTTCCCTACACCAATAAAGCTTAAAAGAATGAAAAAGAGAGGACACCTTGAAAGGTTTGAAGAAGATTGTGAATGCAGGCCTGGGACTTTCAAAATAGCTGCAGCTACACTGCTCTGATAAAAATATAGCCAGTGAAATTCCAGGAAAAGAAACCAGGACTCTTGAGTTCAATAAAAAACGGGTGGGTGTAAAAATAAATAAATAGATAAACAAAGGAGAAAAGAGAACAGAAAGTAGAAAAGCATTATCAATATTGAAACATTGATAAACAGTTGTAGATCACAGAGAGGAAGAAGAACCAGTAGGTGAAGGGCTAGACTGTGGGTAAAGCCACATAAGGTGGGGCAGGCCCAATACCCCACCCACTCCAGGGCAGGCATTTGCATCCACCACACATTGGGCCAATGAGGAGAGCAGGCCACATGATCTGCCCCCCTCCCCCCCATGGCCATCACCAGTCCCTGCATGCCACAGATCAGGCCAAGGAGTGGGCCACCCAGGGCTGGATGCCTGAACTCCTGCAGCGCTGCAGGATCAGGCCCACTGCCACTAGACAGCTGATGGGGGGACAGACAACAGCTGTCCACCCAACAGCTGATCGGTAGAGGGGGCCCTGGCACAGTATGCACACTCTTCTTGCCTACCTAACAGCTGATCGGTGGAAGGGGGCCCTGGAGGAGCACACATGCTTCTCCCACCTGCCCAACAGCTGATCGGGGGAGAGGGGCCCTGGAGGAGCTCAAGCTCTTCCAGGATCCCTCCCCATCAGCTGTTAGACAGATAGGAAGAGCATGCCACTCCAGGGTCCCCTCTCCCCAATCAGCTGTTGGGCGGGTGGGAGAAGTGCACACACTCCTCCAGCCCTGCCCCCCATCAGCTGTTGGGTGGGTGGCAGGAGTGTGCATGCTACTCCAGGGCCCCTCTCTGCCCCAATCAACCGTTGGGCAGGTGGGAGGAGTCTAGAGGGTCAAGAGACACAGCCAGCTGAAAGCAGACAACAAAGCAAATTACTATCACTCAGTAGCTTGAGAACGGCCTAGGGGCACAAAATTCCTCAGTCCGGTCCTGGCAGGGAGGACGCTGGGGAAGCGCTGCAAGAGCAGGCAGCTTCAGCACCTCTGCCCCCAGGCTCAGAGTTTGCAGGGGGGGTGAGAGGAGCCAAAGGAGTGCAGGGGAGGAGCCAGAGAAGTGCTGCAGGGGCAGGCAGCTTCAGCACCTCTCCCCCAGGCTCAGAGTTGCAGTGGAGGATCAGGGCCAGACACAAGCAGCATTGATTGTGGAAGCAGCATTTCAGGCAGTTGGCCAAGCCCCCTTCCCATAACCTGGCAACGCAACTGGTTCTGTAACGCATGTAAATAGTGAGTACCTAACTGCAGTACGGGCCATGGAGCCTCCTGGAAGAGGGACCTAACTAGATCATTAACATATATGTATGTAAAACATAACTTGTCCACTACTACAAGTTCTCTACTCTTTTTTTTGGAATGGCATATATTAAAGTCTTCATGACCATCTCTGCAGAAAATATGTCAGCTTTCTGAAACATCGTGTAACTGAAACATAGATGTAGTACGGTCTCTTGCCATCTTTATAGTCCCTGAAATCACTCTCAGGAGTTTGGATCATGTTGTAAAAACTGGGTGGGGTGGGGAGGGCAACTGAAGTCAGAATTTGTCAATGCACCCCCCATCAATGAGACGCAGACATGTTTCTTGGGTTATCAAACAGGCTGCAATCTTTATTTAATCAATCTCAGGACGGTGGGTAATTGCATCAGGCAATCTGGGTGCAGTATGCTAGCTAATCATAAACTCTTAACCTGAGCAAAGCCCTGGATGTGCCTTCCAGTGACATTGCCTTTTAACCAACAAAACTTCACCCCTTCGACAGGTCACTAGCCATGGCAGAAGGGGGCAAGCCCGTTCTGGGCCAGAGTAAGGAGTTTCCATGCCTGCAAGGTGTAGGACTGTGCCTGTCCTTCTTCACCCTGCTAAGACACCCCTCCCAGGGACGTGACACCAGTGCATGCTGTGCCCGGCACTGCCTGGTTATCACTTCCCCATCTCTTAAGGAGATGACTCTAAATTTCCTATAACCTTACCTAATTATCCTGCTATCGCATACTGGACCCCTGCTGAGTGCGACAATTGTCCTTTCATCCGGAATTCAATAAAGATGTTTCTGATGTAATATCAATTATGCCAAATTCTGTCTAATTATATGAATCATCATACTTCTTGTTCCAATTACCCTATTTAATAAACCAAATCAAAAGCTGCCAGATTAAATCCAATTCAATTAAAGTATATAGTACTCATTCCTTTAACGCTCGAATGAACAACTGAACAACCTATTTAAACCTACTCAAACACTGTGAAGGAGGCAAAAAACGACCCTTGTTAATAAGGCTACTTGGTAAAATTCCTCCTTGGTTCCTCAGTGGCAACCAGAATTCTCCCACAGTGCTAGAGGGGAGGTGGGTGGGGCTGACTGCTCAGCTTCCAGAACCCGAATGCTGCGTTCCCTGCAGCACGAGAGGATGGTCCCTCCTACAAGGGGCCGGCTCCCAGCCCACGTGACAGCGCTTTTTGCGCCAAAGGTACTGGTTGCCAAGCAAGCACAGGGCAAAACCGAGCGGGCAGCCTTCTATCAGGCATCCACCCGCGGCGGCTCTCTTCTGGTCCTTGGGGGTGGGGCGCAACAAGTCCCCTTCTCGCAGCTATTTTTCTGTTCAGGGACTTTTCTATCTTCTGAGAGGGAAGTGGTGGTTAGTTTGTTTGGGGTGGGACACACAAATAAGTAGTGGGTTAGAGTAGGTGGTGATCCCAAATAAAATAAATATAAATGTAAGGACAGCACAACTGGTCCATCTAGTTTTTTCATGTTGGAATATTTACATGTTCTTAGTCACCTGTGCAGTGGGGAGATGTATTTGATCTGGTGAATATAAGTTAAAAAAGAGACATTCTTTCCACATTGAAAGTAGAGTAACAATGTAATATTGGACAGGGAGGAGTATGTCATCCTAGCTTTAGTGTTGCCCCCAACCTGCAGAGGAAGAGAATTGGGGCTGAAAGAGCAAGGAAAAGTCTGGATGCATGGAGCCTAAGTTGTAAGTGAGCACAGTATGTGACACCATACAACAACTTCACTGCTTACAAGGTGTGCAAGCTAAGGCGGGAGCCTTAACATACAATTTCCTGGTTTGTTAAAGTTTGCTTGATGTGAATCCACCTTAACCAGTTTTTTCGAACGGTAGGTTTTTTTGTTTGTCTAATATATTAAGATAGATAACGTTGGTTCAGAGTAAATACAGAGGGTGCATAATAAAATGAAATCAAAATACTATGCAATGCTAACTCACTTAGAAAACTTCCCTTTCTAAGTTCAGGCTTACTTCTGTAAAGCAACTTGTCCTGTCTGCCATGCAGACAAGCTGGCCCAGGTGTCATATGCTGAATTTTGCTTCTTCAGGAATTCTCCTCCAGGAACTCGCTTTCCCCAGGTGCTATTAAGCACCTCTTAAATGTTCATACCGTTTGTTTGTTTCTCTTCCTGCCTTTCCCTAGGTACCTGTTTGGGGTCATGTAGGCTGTTTGAATGTGTACTGGGCCCAGACCCCTTTGTCTGGGCCAGGCGTGGCTTATCTTGATTAGATTTCCTGTTCCATTTCCTGAGCTTGTGCTGTAACTTTAATACTAGCTTATACAATCAGTAATTCACACCATATAATCCACGCTATGTTGTTCTATATGTTACATTGATAATTTAGACACCAAACATCCCCAGGTTACATCAGTTGGTTGTACAACACATTGCTGCTGAGAACACATGTATTCATGACATATTAGTAAGTCATAACCACCATGACATCCCCACTGTCACCAATAAGCAGTAACTTAGACATTGTGCCTGATAGATCTTATGTTGATTTTAATGAATTGGGAGATAGTGGGTTAGAAACACTAGGTCAAATTTTTAGAGGGAGCTTATTGAAATCATGAGAAGAACTAACGCAGTAAATATCACAATTTAATCTTCACTTCTTCCAATACTTTCAGCTTCATAATTTTGCATGTCTTCCGAACAATGTCTAGAGTCTAACCAGAGAACTAACTAATTTTGAAAAGTATATTAAATTCTCTCCCAGAAATAGGTCTTTTATCTACATTTTATACACTTATACAAGAATCAAAGGTAGATGAAAAACCTCCTTTTTGAAGAAGAAATGGGAATGGGCTTTACAGAGAGAAATTGATCAGTTGGTGAGAGAATTTGGAAGAATGGACCACGCGCCTCAGTTTGTGTTCTACATAAAGAGAATTACTTTATATACCAATGGTATTATACTCCACTCAAGTTCTCTTATATTCATAGAAGTCTGTCTGATCTATGCTGGCAGAACTGTTCAGAAGTTGGTAGTTTTTTACATATATGGTGGATTACAGTTCTATTGGAGCGAGATAAGGAAGTCAATCGATGAGATAATTAGCTGTAACCTTACAGAAGACCTATTAGCTTTCCTTCTGGACTGCCCAGAGGAAACACCCTTGTATAATGCTCATCATCAAGAACTGATATCCCATCTGCTCCTAGCAGCCAGGATGGTATTGGCAAAGATTTGAAAGAGCCCTAATATTCCATCCATTGATAGCTGATATACCAAAATATGGCAAATCTTAGGGTATTTTCAGACATTATGAGATCACGCTCAACCACAGTCAATTCCCTGTGGTGGGGAATGGTCCTGTAACGTCTGTTGGGGAACTGGAAGTTCCCCCCCAGATGTTTACCATGCTCAATCCCCACCGGGAATCACCTTCACCACGCAATCAGCTGAATCCGCGGGGCTGGCGCTGATCGCGTGGTGAAGGTGATTCCCGGCGGGGATGAAGGGGCCCGTCACGTTTGGACGGGGATCACAGCCCGGAATCCCCGCTGGGATTCTGGCCCGTGGTCATTTTGGGCGGGCGCTGTGGCTGCATTGGCCGTGGCGCCCGCCCATCTCCCCAAAGGGCGGGCAGCGAGGGAGCGTGGAGGGGGCGGGGTCGTGCGGCTGCACATTGTGCCGCGCAGCCCCTCCCCCTCCCCAATTCCCCGCCGGAATCCCCCGGCACATCTGTTGGCCATGCCGGAGTGATCCCGGTGGAAAATCTTAGGGTTGTTTCCGTGACGGGGCAAAGCCGTCCCGTCAAGTCTGAAAACACCCTTAGTTTGTTAGTATGTATGTGTATTTTATTTAAATATTGGCTATGGCGAAAGCTAATGCCTAAATAAAGATATCTAGGCAAATCTTAGTACTAGAGAAGCTATCTTACCAAATTAGAAAATTCTGAGGCAGAATAAAAAATGACAACTTCCTTAGGGTATGGTACCCACTTTTTATGTATGTGACAAACGAAAACTCTCCGGGTGCTAAAATGAAAACACTGGAATCCTTGTTTGAATTTAATGCTGACCAGCTTGATCATCTGCTATAACTTTTACTTAGTTTCTGGTTGGCCTTGAACAGAGCCCAGATGAAATTTCATGAAAAGCTACATTACTTCACCATTGAGATTTGATTTATCCCTGCCTAACCCATTGTATATCAGCGATATTGGTAATTTGCTTTGTGTAAGCTACCTCCCTACACTGGGTGTTTTTTGATGGATGCAAATGCATCCTGCCCCTGGAGTTGCTCCAGGGGTGTACCCCTGCTTCCAGCCCCATCTGGGTCTGCTTTAGATGGGGCAGTCTGCCCACGTGGTACCGCCCTCACACCATAGAGTTTCAGGTGATCGCTCAACACTCTTGTCTGGCACCTACAACTCTGTGGTGTTGCCTGGGGCAATATGTGGAGCTGCAGCATGGGGTCATCAAGCAGACGGGCAGCAGCTCTGCTCCAGGCCAGTGTCAGGGGTTCAGCCAGCCCACTCTGTCAGCGGTGCTCCAGGATGTTCTGGACCGCCACTGGCAGGGCTGCGCCTGCTCCAGTTGCACATGTGACAGTGGCGCTTTTAGACGGACAGGCCAGCCCGGGGCTGAAGTGGGCTAGCGCGGGCAGAACAGGGGCTGCCGTCTGTCTAAAAGCACCCATTTTGTTAACCGGTTTGCTAACTGTGTTGTTAACTCATATATTTATAATCCTGATTGTTATATATTAATTATTGTATACAATATTGAATAAAGTATGGAGTTGGGTTTTTTTTTTAAAAAAGAGCTTCCATATCTGTACAACAACCTTGCTCATAAGCAAGACTTAAACCCTTGTCCTGCCAGTCTTTATGTGCAAGTTCTATCACAGCACTTCCCTCAGCTGCTTGGCCTCCACACGCCCATGCTCAGTGAGCTTTACAGTTTACACAGCCCTCCTTCAGACAATAAAGCTTTCCCATCACTTCAGCCATTTCTTCTGTGTGGATTCTCTGACAAGTGAAATGCTGTGAGGATTGTCTTATGGGCAAGTGTTAGAGATGGTCAGAATTTTTTTGTTATGATTTTTCAAAAAAAGAAAACGAATCACATTGGCCCCTTACAAGGGCCAGGTTTGAAACCCTAACCACCTGATTTTTTTCAAGAGAAATGCTTAGAAATCCTTGTACTACATTGCCCCAAATAAAGCTTTTAAAATTCCAAATACTGGTCATTTTGCCCCAGGTGCTGGAAAACCCTGTTCTTCTCCCTGAAAGAAGAGTAATTAAAGACTGGAGAATTCAACTGGTTGTACCACTAACGACTTGCAAGTTATTCTCCCTCTCACCTCCCTTTCAATCTAATCCAGCACTTTAATAACAAGAGAGGTGTGACATCAGGGACATGCTGGAAAATCCTGGACACTTGAGCAGTATGCTTGCAGGGTCTCTCGCAATAGCAGAATCCAGGGTAGAGGGAGAGCTTGACTAAAATGCACATGGAAGTAGTTTATTTGGGGCTGAGTGTCAATGACAATGGCAGAAAAGAGTGCCACACCCCCTACCTCCTGCTAGCATGGCTGGAATCCGCTGGTTGGTCCTGGCAGAGTCTTATGTGGACCCCATGGTGGCCTGAGGCTGGGGCCTGGGGCAGCTCGGGGGGCCCATGAGTCCGGGTGTGTCTGCGTTCTGTCACCTGTTGCATCCCCCTCACGCTTGTTCTGGCTGCTTGTGACACCGGGGGCTTAGGGAGCAAGTTGGAGAGAGGGGGTGGACATGGCTTCCCACGGTTTCCTTGCCTTTCTAGTTCCTGCCTCCTGCTGCTTCCAGCCACCTCATGCCAACTCCCCCTGCTGCAGCTCCCTGGATTGTCCTCCACAGCCCACCACTCGGCTGCTGCTGCCGCCGCCTGCTCACTCCTGCTCTTATTTGTGTTAAGGTGGATTCCAGATTCTTAAAAAATGCTCTGCTGTGTTTCACCCACAAGAAGAGTGAGAAACCACTGCATTAATCCACATACAGCTTTGCAGGCATTTAATACCCAAAGACATGGGCAGGGACCGTGTCTATTCCATTACTTTGTAAAGCACCAGGTACATTGCTGGCACTATATAAATGCTTGCTAATAATAATAATAATAATAATAATGTACAGAATTACATATCACATGTGGACGGGACAACCACTATCTCGGCTAGCTAGAGATTGTGAGAGACTTCCAAAGCCATGAGCATGCCTGATAAGGGGTGAAATGGGCCCCCCAAACCACGAGAATTTCCTTTCTTAAAATAAAATACAATCAGTAAAATAATAATTGCAAGTAGCATGGGCTCACTTATGCTACGTGGGTCAGGCACAGGGCAGAGCACACATTGACTCATGGTGCTCCGTGTGCTCACCTAGCTGCACCCACGTGCTCAGTACATGTGTTTACTCCTGGTAACCCTCGAGATCTCTGTTGCATTGAGCCATTCTTGTGTCTTCTCCCCTTTCTTCCCCCTTGAGTCTGTAGGCACCACACTGGACATCGTGGAGGTGGAGTGCTATGATCCCTACAATGACAGCTGGTGTTTGGTCAGCCCTTCCCTGAAGTATGTTAGCAACTTCACTGCAGCCGGCTGCCTGGGGAAGCTCTACCTTGTCGGCTCCTGCGCTGTCAAGTACAACGCACTAACTCTGCAGTGTTACAACCCTGTCATAGGTAAGGAGCAGTGGCCTCAGGACATCCAAGCCCAGATTTTATTTATTTGCTTGTTTGTAAATTTTAACCACCCTTCCTTGAAGACTCAGGACAATTTATATGTTTAAATATAAAAAAAATAGGTAGATATACTAGACAAAAAAAGCTCAATAAAATATCAACTATATAAAATTCCCATTAAAATCACTCCCCAGACCCTATCCCTGCTGCCTGCTAAAAGCTTAGCCAAATAAATAGGTCTTACGTTGCCTCCAGAAAATACTCAAACTTGGGTTTTGGCAAACCTTGAGAGGAAGGGAGATCCAAAGCTGTAGAGCAGCCACCGAGAATGCTTTTCTACGTGCTCTTGCAGTATGGGCTTGGTGCAATGATGGAACTTGCAAGAGGGTGTCCTCAGTTGATCTTTGGGAACACAATGGAGCATGAGGAGGAGTGGAGGTGGTGTTTTAGATATTTAGGGCCCAAACCATTTAGAGCTTTAAATACCAAAACCAGCACCTGGTTTTCTGGTTGAGCCTGGAATGCTATCGGGAGACAGTGCAGACATTAGCGCACTGGTGTAATGTTTTGTGAAAGGCCGTTCCAACCAGCACAGCCCTGTGGCATGGGTTAACTAGGGAAAAGGGCAAAATAGGAAGTCATGAAGGCACAGCTGCTTCCCTTTTACAGGTTGGGAGCAACCCCGTTCTCTGTTTTGTTTCAAGCTCTTGTCATAGAACCATAGGGTTTGAAGTGACATTGCAGGTCATCTAGTTTGACTAACTGTTCCGAGGAAAGATACCCTATACCTAGGAGATTCCACAACCTCTCATGGCAGCTTCTGCATGACTGAACTATTCTGACAGTGGGGATGTCTTTCCTGATATATTGAGAGCAAGTCTAATCAATAAGGTGTTGGACTTGGATCTGGAAGGCCAGGGTTCAAATCCTGGCTTAGCCATGAATTCACTGGGTAGTCTTGAGCAAGTCACTATCAGCCTCAGTTCTCCACCTGTAAAATAGGAATAATACGAACCTGCCTCACAGAATTGTTGTGAGGTTGAAGTAAATAAGGGCTGTAAAGTGCTTTGAATGCTGAAAGTGCAATAGAAATGGTTATTGGTAATAATATTTAACCTAAACCTACAAAGTTGCTTGTATTTGGCATAACTTGGGAACTGCTAGTTTGGGTGCTGAGTCTGTGGTTGTGGAGGCTCATTCTTGCCTGCTTTACATGACTCAGCTTCATTTAGTGTCACCCACCAATGCTGAGGATGTGCTTGGAGAGTGCTACAGGTGACCAGAGAACTAGATCTATGCCCGTCCTGGCTGGTGAAAGCTAGCTGGGAGACACTGGAGCCATATTGATGGCTGGTGTTGTCAATGCCTCCCCTTGCGAGCGCAGCGTGCCAGGCAACCTCAAACTTGTGGTTGTATGGACCCTGCTCAAGAAACCATTCCTTGACATTGGCTCCCCTGCAAGCTATCATCTATAATTTTATCTTTTTAGGGAAGGTTGTTGAATGGGTGGTTGCCTCGCAGCTTCAGGCATATCTGAATGTTATCACATTCCTGGACTCATGTTAATCAGGATTTCACACTGGGTGATTTCTCATGATACTGAAACTACACTTGTTGCCTGGGTTTGACAGTCTACACTTGACAATCGACCGTGGTAATTTAATTTACACTATTGATCTTGCTAGATCTTTTGGCAGCCTTTGATACAGTTGATCATGGGGTGTTGCTGACACAGCTGCATGATCTGGCAGGGATTTGTGGGACCACTCCTGAATGGTTCTGTTCATTCCTGTTGGGGAGGTCCCAGAAGGTGGTGATGGGCAGTGGCTCGTTGGAGCTCCCCATGGAGTCCCACAGGGTTCCATCTTGTCTCCCCTCCTGTTCAATGTGTATCTTAGGCCCCTGGGCGAGCTCGTATGGATGTTAGTAAAGTGCCATCAGTATGCTGATGAGACCCAACTCTAGCTCTCTTTTCCATCCAACCCAGGTCCTGCAGTCTCCCCAGTGCCTGGCTGCCATTGGGGACTGGCTGTGGATGAGCCACTTGAAGCTGAATCTATACAAGACTGAGGTGATGGTTGGCTGTGCTTGTGATCTAGGGGACATAGGGACACCTGTCATTGATGGGGTCCAGTCTCCTTTGTTCACTCAGGTTTGCAGCCCAAGAGCACTTTTCACCAACTCCACCTGGTGAAAAGGCGGTGACCTTTTTATAAGATTCAGACCTGGCCACCATCATCCATGCCTTCATAATCTTGAGCTACGTGGGGTTGCCTATGATTACTATTTGGAAGCTGCAGCTGGTGTAAAATACAGCAGTTATTATTATTATTATAATAAACATTTATATGGCGCAAGCCATGTGCCTGGCGCTGTACAGAACATAGAAATAGACGCTGTCCCTGCCTGTGGCTTACAATCTAAAAGACAAGGAGGGGGAGACAGGGAGAGGGGACAGTGGGAGAGACAGGGGAGAAGACAAACAAACATTCAGGCGGATGCGAAGTCTCAGGTGCGTGTGCTTGGCTTGGTTACAATCAGGTTGGTTGCAGCAGTCTGCAGAGGAGGGCAGACAGTAAGTATATGGGGAACGACTAGCAGGCATTGGGAAAGGCGGCGAGGAAAAAGTGGGTCTTGAGGAGGGATTTGAAGGAGCGGAGGGAGGGGGCAAGGCGGATGTGGGTAGGGAGGGAGTTCCAGGCATGGGGGGCAGCGAGGGAGAAGGGTCGAAGGCGGTTAGGTGAGCAGGAGAAACGAGGGAGAGTGAGGGAGGGGACAGAGGAAGAGCGGAGAGCGCGTGCAGGAGTGCGTAGGGAGATTAGGTCCGAGAGGTAAGGGGGAGCTTGGTTGTGGAGTGTTTTGAACGTGAATACCAGGAGTTTAAACAGGATACGTTCAGGAAGGGGGAGCCAGCGAAGAGAGAAGAGGAGAGACTGCACATGGTCGAAGCGACGGGCAGAGTGAATGACCTTGGCAGCAGAGTTTTGGATTGCGATAAGGGGGGACAGGTGAGAGCGAGGGACTACCATTAGATTTCTGGGCACAATTCAGGATACTGGTTTTCACCTACAAAAGTCCTAAATGGTCTTGGCCCCAAATAGCTGAAAGACTGCTTCATCCCTCATGTCCCACCGCAACCTTTGAGGTCAGCCAGGAGTGCCATGGTGCAGATACTATCTGCCTGCTAACTTCACACAAGGATACACAGAGAGGCGTTCTTGGTGGTTGCTCCACAATTATGGAATTCCCTTCCCTTGGAAACTCATCTAAGCCTGCTCAGCTTCCAGAGACGATGTAGATCCTTTTAGTTTAGCCAGACTTTGGGGAGTTGTAAGTTGGTTTTATCTGATTATTTTTTAATATATTTTTGTTTCCTGTACCCGCCTTGAGCTTTAAGAGGAGGGCAGGATAAAAATGTGACTAAATAAATAAATGTCAGAAAAGGGGTAGCAGGACATCTTGACCCTGCCCCTTTCTGATGTGGCCCCACCCCTCGCTGAAACATATTCTACTGTTACCCATAGAAGACCTGGAGAAATAGGAGCTTTGCCTAGAGCTCAAAAACGATGCATCAAAATCCATAAGAGTGATAACCCTAGTCACAACCTCTAAATGCCCCTATCGTATATTTATCCAGCAGGATGCACTTGCATACCTCATGGTACCTCAGTGGAATGTGAAGATACTTTGCAGGCCTGAAGAGCTATTTTGGAGTCCATGAATGTGTCATGCCTTTGAGAAACCCTCCCTTTGCACCAACTGACCCCTCTCAGTACATCTTAGAAACTGTGATATCGTAAAGCATGACTAGGCTTCTGACTGGTGAGGGTACATTGGAGAACGGAGTCATGTGACATTTTGATACACAGGATCACCTTCTCTTTCCGTCTCATGTGACCCACCAAGGTGCTGCAAGAAAAGATGGAAGAAGAAAGCTGCTCTTACTGCTAGGGATGACAACTAATTAAACATTCTAG
Organism: Sphenodon punctatus; assembly: GCA_003113815.1. Classification (NCBI taxonomy): domain Eukaryota; kingdom Metazoa; phylum Chordata; class Lepidosauria; order Sphenodontia; family Sphenodontidae; genus Sphenodon; species Sphenodon punctatus. Next base: position 588,493 of record QEPC01010777.1, read on the forward strand.
CAACTAATTGATCAATTAAGTACTAAAATACTGCACATGGGAAAAAAATTGTGTGCAAAATTTTCCAGGAAGGAGCCTGTTTGACCTTTCCCACATAAATTTGTTTGCTTCCCCAACCCTCCTTCTGAAAGTTCCCTCCTGAAAATTCAGGGTTTGCACGGTTAATGGGAAAGATAGGAATCCTTCTTGGAACCTCTCTCCCCAGCCTGCCTTGCAAACTAGTCCAAGATCCCCACCCTGCAAGTGTGACAAGGAGCTCCTGCTTCTCCACTGAATTGTTCAGCAGGGAACTATACTTCAGTGGATCAAAAAGCCAGCATTTTCATAAGTGCAGGACCCTTATCATTCGTAAGGCTCCCCCCTCCCTCCATTTAAATATTTTTGTCCATGGATCTCAGTGCAACTGAAAGTCTGAGGAACTGAGAGAGAGAAAGTGCAAGGGAGCAGGAGGCTTGGGATAGGAGGTTGCTGGAGAAGTAGGGAATGCTGGGAGTTGGAGGAACTGGGGGGTGGGGGAATCCGTTGGGTATGAGTAGTTGGCAGCAGGAATTGCTGGGAAGCAGCAGGTGCTGGGAGCTAAGAGCAGTTGGGTATAGGTGTGCAGGAGATCAGGAAGCTCCTCAGAGTGTAGGTATGCAGAGAATTTGGGATGGAGGGGTGGAAAGACTTGGGGGCAAGGGGGGGGGCGAGGTCTCCAGGGAAGTAGTGTTTGCTAGTGAAAATTAAGGTGCTGAAGAAGTTAGGATAATGGCTCTGATGTGGCAGGGGATGATGGGGAGCAGGATACTGGGAGATAGGATGTTCTAGGGATAGGAAATGCTGGAGAGGAGGGAGACACTGGGATAGACGTTGTGGGGCAGTAGGGGTGCTGGGTAAGGAGGTAGGAAATTCAGGAGTAAGAGCTGCTGGGAGCTTCTAGGATGAAGGGCAGGGTGGGGGTGAATAGAAAGTTATGGAGGCTTGGAATCAGCAAGGCAGTGGCAAGGGGCAAAGTAGGGACTCAAAGCCCCCACAGGCTGCTTAGAGGATGGGAGTTGCCAGAGTGGGCCTACTCTGGACTGGGTGGGGATGGATGCTTGGGGTTGAGAAGGAGCTAGTAGAGACAGGGAAGCAGATGTACCTGGGGAGATTCTCTGTGCAGGGCAAGTGCTGGTGTGTCACTGTGTTGACCTGAAATTGATGACAGAATCAATTAATGCTTCCAGCCCTGTTTACTGTACAATTTGATAGAAACATCTGAGGCCAACTAACCCTCCTCTTGTCACTGCTGGCAAGGTCTAATCTTTGAATCTCAATACAAAGATCCATCTGGTGAAGCCCCTGTAAAATGCTCCATCCTACTCTGTAGCTTCACACTGTCCTGGGAACAACTCTCTGTGACCACAGCTGATTTCTCCTTTGCCCTGTGCATGTGGCTTCTACTCCAGGTTAACAAACTAGGACACTATGTTGCATGAAAGCTCAGTAAAACTTTATCAAAGTATGGTCTCCAAGAGAAGAGGTCAGTTAAAAATGGAGGGCTCCACTCCAGTTTTCATTTTCACTATCGCAATGATTCTCAACACTGTCCACGTGCACAACTCCATTGACTTATGTGGATCTAATCCTAGTTTACAGCAGCGTAACTAAGAATCAATCCACCAATCATTTCCTAGAATTATAAAAGATGATTTTGCTGGAACAAGGCTCTGAGAGTAGTCTGCTGTCTGCCCCTAGACCTCTCCTGAAATACCCGTCATGCTAGCAGTGACATGCCTTCCTCCTGAAGGAGTATAAGCACTTTCATTACAATCAGATGACCTGTGGTCCTTTTGCAGATGTCTGGAGTGTGATAGCATCACCATTCATACCCAAGTACCTCTCTGCCCCCCGCTGTGCCTCCTTGCATGGAGTCATCTATCTTATTGGTGACAACACAAAGAAAGTCTATGTGTACGATCCAGATGCTAACATATGGCAGAAGGTAGGTACACCTTGGTAACTGGCATTAGGGATACTGGTTTCCTACATAGGTGGAATATTGTGCATTTTATATACTGATTTTATATAACTAACACTATAAGACATGAGTAGGTGGGCCTTCTATTTCACCTCATCTTGGGAGATTGCTGAGAATATTCTTTCAAGTTCTCGTCTACTCTGCACCAATCCACTAATGTGGCCCTAGAGAAGACCACTATTCTGTCTTCATGCTCCTCCCCTTTTGCCTGAGTCTGAGAAGCATCTCCTTTTTGTAGCTTCACTCAATTATTGTTAACAATAGACTGGGGAGGCCCAACCACAATAATGAGCACGATGAGCAGTGACAGCGTATCCTCCTCATCTGAGCGGGATCGAAGATTGCCTTTAAGTTCAACCCACTTTAATCTCAGGTATACTTTTATTAGAAGAAAAGAAAAGCACAAGTCCTGGTTTCCTAGTCTTGGCACGTAACAACACTGCCCACAGCTAAGCAGAAATAGCCCTACACAATAATGTTTCTTACGTGTCCAGTGCCACAAGCTGGAGTCCGTGCAGGCGTTGGTTCAGGAAAGGTAGAAGGGGGCCTCAGGTGAAGCTGGAGAGATGGGCTGTTGGGGTACGATGAGAGTGTGATCCTTGTGTGCTATGTCAGGAAGGGAATGACTCCACGTGGTTCTCTGCTGATGCTAGTGACCACAAGCCGTCATTCAAAGTTCCATCTGTTCGAACCAGTTCTTATATACTTTTTTAGATGCTGCTGTTAAAATGTGGAGGTGAAGGGGTTGATGTGCTTTCATCACAAGAAGGTCTGTGGTGAGGCAGGAGGGTCCGTGGGAGAGGCGATGTCACTCTTCTTTAGCAGAGAGAGTCTTTTCCATTGCTTATGGATCGTTGAGGCTTAACAGTTCTTTTGGTGCCTAATTGTCTAGAGAAAAGGGTGAGCCTCCCAGCTCCCAGTCCTCTGAGCACCTTCGCGTCTTCCTTGCACATTGTTCTCTCCTGACTTTGAGGTGGCCCTCATCAGGAACAAATGGCTCTGGGCATCTTCTGTGTGGAGGAGTTGTGCCTCAACAGTCTTGCTAATGGCTCCTGTACTGACTGGGGCTAGAGTACTCAATTGTCCATGGATGGCAGGATGTTAACTTGAGTTGGGAAATATCTGAGTTAGGACAGTCTCTTGTCTCTTTTCTCCCTCTTACACTCCCCCATGCTGCTGTTCTGAGAGCAGCTCTCAATACAGAGTCACCAAGTCTGCTCCTTTCACAGTCTTTGGGCCTAGCTTCCTTCTATCTTCCTTTCTTCATGACAGAACAATGTAAGATATTAATAAAAAATAGATTCTATTGCTATATTTTCTGTGACATAAGGACTGTTTAGCTGAGACACCCTCACATCTACATCTCTGCAGAAGTGGCACCCTTGACTTGAGGCTGGTTCCATTCTGAGCTGGTCACCAGCGTAGGTTCACAGGCACTGATCTAGGAACTCGCCCATAGTGGCGGAGAGGCCTTTCTGAGAAGGAAGGAGGAAGATGTCCAAGGCAGCAGAATGGCATATCCTGCCTCCCCAGCCCTGCTGGCTTCCATGAGGCTGTATGTGTAATGTTGTTGGAGGGTTGTGTTACACAAGATCATTCTGAAATGCTGTTGCAGCTGTTGATATGATGTCAGTGCTCAGCTGACCACACTGTGCCCACTCCAAGTCTCAGGACAGGTGCAGAAAGTGTCTTGCCAATTTCTGCCTCTCTCCCAATTTATGAATAATGTTCAGTGCCATCAGTTTCTGGTCACTCATTGGTTACACTTTTGGGAAAAATCCTATTAACTCTTTAATCCAAGCACACTCCATCCTTATCCAACACCTTATCTGGGAACAAGTGCTTGTTCCTCTGCCAGTAAAGGAAGCTGTTATACCTGAGGCACCCCAACTCCATCACTAAGCGCACCCATTGCCATTTATTTGCCTAATGTTATTTAGAAGAGGCAACGGGAGTCCAAATCAAGCATCTGAGAGGGAATGAGACTAAAATGGGGACTGGCCTGGTTTCAAGTTCCATTTCCAGCACTGAGAGAGTGCCCTATAAGAAGGAGGTAAATGGATGGGTGGTTGAGCAAACTCGATAATGTACAGCTTTGCTTTTGGCTTTATAGGACCAATAGAGGAGGATGTTGCTGTGTGTGACAAATTATTATTAATATAAGCATTTATATAGCGCCAGCGATGTACCTGGCGCTTTACAGAAAATAAGATAGACACGTTTCCTGCCCAAGAGCTCATGACTCCCTGCATGCTGCTCTTAGCAGACTTCTAGTTTCATTTCTTCTGGCCCACCTGGGCTGATTTCAGGCTCCTGTGTAATCATGATTGTGCTGAGACTGGTGCTCATAAGATGGTCTCACATGTATTCCTGCCCATGTATTCACATGTATTCCTGTTGTAGCTGGTCCATTCACCCCAGCACCTGTTCCTACCCTACCTGGGGAGACCAGGGTCAGAGCTGGCATTGCTCCAGGTGGGTTAGAGTGGGACATGGCTCCTGTTGCCATGGATTGGCTGCAAAACACTCTTGCACTGAACATCTCAGCCATGACATCATTAACGCCCTGCCAGTCAGCCCACGGTAGCCCTGGCTGGGAAGAGGCTGGGGCAGCCATGAGTGGATCTATTTGCACATACACTTGCTACTTGGAAGCTATAAACACAGGCAGCTGCTCCAGTTCTTTAAGGAGTATTTGCCCCAGATTTGCATGTAGCCACACACATATGGGTTTGGAATCTTAGCTACATTTAATTTTTATTTATTAGTTATTTATTGTATCTTGTCCTCAGGCTCAGAGTGAATAACAGCTGCAGTAGTTTTTAATTTAGTTTATTTACAGCATACATGCCAAATAATGCATATGTTGTATCACACAGATGAATACAGAAATATAAAAATACACCGAAATATCACTGTAACAGGGTGCAGTGCCTGGGCATAATTCCCCGCGTGATCAGGGCCTATCAATCAGTGTCTATCACGGAATCAGCTCCTTTAACAATCCTTTATTACACACATAGTCTCACATCAGTTTCTCATTAGAATATCAACCCCCCCCAAATTCTCTTTCAGCCAGGCATAGTCCTCTGGCTAGTGCTCACCATTCCAGGCCTCTGGTTTCCTCAGGCTGACACTCCACATCTGCAACTTTGCTTATCTTCTTCTTTGCAGAGTCTTCAGGACCATGGACAGGAGACCTGAAATGACATGCAGCAGTGTCCAATAATCCTGTCACAAACTTCCCATCCATCGCCATTTTCCCGACCCAGCATGGACATGGCATCCCCATGCTTGTTCCGATCCTTTCTACTATTGCCTGTCACTATTCTTCGGCAGTGGAAAAATTTTGTAAACTGTCAAAAGTCCCATATAGTGTTGGAATTTGCTACAAAATGTGGGAATGTGTCACTAAAGTGTCGGAAGAGCTGTCAGAAATGTTGGGAAAACTGTCTGAACTGTTGGAAATTGTTACTATTTTATCTTAAGTGCCACAGAATACTTGGAACTGCCGCAAAATATTGGATAGTGCCTCAAATTGATGGCAAATGTCATTAGAGCAGCAGTAAGACTGTTGAAATGTCAACAGTAAACAGCAAAACGGCAAACAACACTGCCGCTTTAGGCCTAGACAGCAGTCTTGCTAAGAGCTCCTCTTACCTCTGAATCTAGACACAGACTGCTTTCTCTCTTGCTTATGCTTCCTTTTATACTCCCAGAGTGGGCATGGCCAAGCCCCACTCTTGTCAGGCTTAAAGGGCCAACATCCTGCTCCATTCTCTGTTCTGTCTCCTACTTATTTTCAGCTTCTTACTGGGCTGGCTCTGCAAGGCCCTCCTCCAGTCTACACTCAGCCTGCCCCATGCTCAGACTGGCACCCTCTTCTCTTAAAGGGGCAGCAGCTCCACCAGGCCTTGCCCTGCTACACCCCTCCCCCTTTCGGAGACAGACCTATCTGGTCTGCCTTATATCCACTTAAGCAGGGTGCTGCATCTCCCATATCTTTCATCAACACATTTCCTCTATTTGTTCCCAGGTCAACTCTGTCTGGGCACTCTGGTCTGTCTTATATATATATGACTTCTTATACATATATATAAAAATATGTATGCAAATTCAGAGTAGTCCATTGCTAACTATGAGACTGAGCTAAAAACACTAATTTTATTTATTTATTTATTTATTTTATTTATTTATTTATTAAAAAGCTATCTAAAGACATTAAAGGACTTGTATAGTCATACATCAACTGTTTTCCTGATTTCACACCTCTTTTGTTGACAAAAGGTAACAAAAGAGGTGTGAAATCAGGGATGTCCCTGAAAAATCCCGGACACTTGAGAGGTATGCTTGCCCGTAGAGTTCCCATTCTAGGAACTGAGTTGAAATCTAGAACGCTTCTGTCATTTATGAACTCTTTGAGATTGGAACCCAGAAGTGAACAGTTGCTGTATATGTGGACTGTATAAAGCTATGTTGCTTGCAGTATGTGATTCAATCACTAGATGTCTCTATCCTGTACAGAATTTAGGATATGGTCTCATGGAAACAACGGAGACAAGGTGAGGACTCAGGCTGTGTGGCAGGCTGTTTGCTTGCCTGCAGCTGCCATTCTACACAATAGAAGCCTTTGCTATGGACTGTGATTCTCTAGGCTAATACTGCTGTGAGAGTAAGATATACTCATAAGATCTCTCTCTTACAGGTGCAGCTGCTTCACACCCTGCATGAAAATGGTGGGATGGTGGCCCTTGGAGGCAAACTCTTTGTGACAGGCGGACACTGGAAGGGTATGGATGGTGACTACCAGGTGGAGATGGAAGTTTATGATTGTACCAAGGATGTTTGGAGACGAGAGGGTGTTTTGCCTTGCCTCTGGCTCTATCACAGCTCCTCTTCTATCTTCATGGACACTTCCAAATGGACAGAGCCCTTCCCAGGAAACCATGGGTGATAGGGCTCTCTGGGTCCAGAGCCCAGGGTTTGGCTGCTCTTGCCACCAGTTTGATATTATTTTTTTAGCATCACAGTTTTTTTGCACTTTTTTGCTTTCACGTGTCATTTGGATTTTGTCCTAGGCCAACACATCCCTGGTGCAGGAAGCATTAGCTAGTGCAATCCATCACTCATGGAAGAGGCTGCTACGCAGCTCTTTCCTTCATAGCAATAGTGGGCCTGGACTTCAAATGTCTTTTGCTTATCAAATCAAATGTCCTTGTGCTGGTACTACTGAGAGGTCCTGCAAAGTTCTTTGTCCACGGAGAATGAAGACCCATGCTGGTCTGAAATAGACTTGATTCAAATTCTTTGCCCTGCAGTATCTGACTCTGGATTTTTCTCACAATAGAGAATGAAAACATATTGCAATTATGCATCCTGCATTTGGCTCTTGAAGATTAGTGGAGGTGATCAGTGTTCTCGATGGTGTAGCAAGGTTGGGGTGGGCCAGAGCTCATGTCCCAATTATGGGGGGCCCCTAAGAGCAAGGTGGCAGGGTCTCCAGGACAGTGGGGACAGGGCTTACCCATGAAGGTAATGCCACCTCAGCTCCCAATGCCTCTCCGCCCCTGGAAAGACGTTTTAAGAGTGGGGGTGGGCAGCACTCCACCCCTGCCCACTCTGAAAAAGTATTTCTTGGCAGGGCCGTTTGTCCGTAGCCTGAGCTTCTCTGGGAAATTTTCAGAGTGTGCAGGAGTGGTGTACTGGCCTTGTTCCCCCCCGCCCCCTGAAAATTTCCTAGGGGTCCCCAGGTCACTTGCAAAAGGCTCTCTCAGAGTCCTGGTCCCAGGCTCAACTGAGCCCCTTTGCTCCATGGTAGCTATGCCCTTGAGCTGACTGTTCTAAGCACTGAGAGCCCACTCTAACACGCTGTATCACATGGGAGGTTGTTGCTTTACCACAAAATAGTTGTATTTCTGTTACTGAAATCTGTCTGTAGTTATCTCTGCATAATCAGTGAGAAAGTGGCCAGGCATTTGCTCAGGGTAGTAGTTAATGGCTGTCTTTCTGTCTGAAATGAGGTAATGACCAGGGTTGCACAAGGTTCTGTCCTGGGTCCTGTACTATTAAAAAAAAATTAATCAGTGACTTGGATGAAGAATATACTGTCCCTTTCATATCTGCAGGTGACGCAAAGCAAGGAGGGGCAGTAAACAATTTGGAGAGCAAGATTAGAATACATAATTATCTTAATAAATCAAAGTAATGGTGGCCATGTCAGAACGGGTGGGGGAGTCCCTTTGCTCAGACCTCCTTTATGACATGGCCTCATCCTTGAGTCAAAACTTTGGGGTAGGTAGCCACCCTGCTCATGGACCTTTTCTCACAATACACTGATCCAGCCCCAGTACCAATCATGGTCACCCTCTGCGACATACTACATTAGAGCAGTATTAAATTAATTTTTTTAATGTTACCAATGTTATTTTTCAAACACCATTTATGTTAGTGTTAATTAGTAGTCTTTTGGATGAAAATTCATTATGGTTTATTTTCATTTCTCAAAGTTATCAGATTTAAATATGGATTTGCATTATGGATCTGTATTTAAATAAATTTTTTAAAAATAAATAATTTAATAAAATTACTACTCATTTGCAAAATGACCACCAGATCATTCTGCACACTTGCAATCTTTTCCAAAATGGCAGCAGCAGTGTCACCGCCATTTTGTAAAAGGGCAGCTGGTCTGTGCATGTGCAAAATGGCCACTGTGCACGTGCAGACTGGCTGCCCTTTTCCAAAACAGCAGCAACACTGCCATTGCCCTTTTGGGAAAGGGTGTGCATGCACAGAATGGGCTGGGGGTTGTTTCTTGCATGTGTACAATATTTTAAAATGTTTATTAAAAAAATGAAATGTCCATGTTCAAGGCACCATTTGTGCATGCACAGCCTCTTAGAAAAGGGCAGCCGGTCTGCGCACGCGCAGTCATTTGTTTTAGTTTTTGTTTTAGAACATAACCAAAGCAAGCTTGTTGTCGTGCTGTTCTGGTTTATCCAGAACGGCCCATTCTTTGCAGTTACAGATTCAGTCCAACACTGAATTCCCATCCCTGTGTTAATCAGGTAACTCCAGTCCAGTTAATAGTTTTGTAGTTTGGTGGGGAACTTTTTCCCATCCAGGAGCCACTTTGAAAATGAGTACACTCTCCGAGGTCCACACAGAAGTTGGGGGCAGGGGTGCATGCAGGAAAGGGAGGTTCCAGATCATGGATCTAGGCCCGGGATCTGTCCCCTGTTCTGTGTGCATCCTCCCTTCCCCTGAGCTTGGACTTCAGCGCTTGTAGGTAGGAACTGGCTCCAGGGCTCAGCTCCAGGAACTGGAAAAGGGCCAAAGAAAACCTAGCTGTGGGCTGCATTTGGCCCCCGGGTCTGTGGTTCCCCACCCCTGATTTAGTCAAATAGACTTTTGTGAATTCCCATTTAATTCAGTTAGACATGAATTGTATGTACTTGCAGTTAAATAACTCAAACCATGTCTATTGAATTACTTTGTAAAGCACCAGGTACATTGCTGGTGCTATATAAATGCTTGCTAATAATAATAATGATGACACAATGACAATGTAAACCAAAAATAAATAAATAAATCCATCTGCTCTGGATCTGAGGTGGCCGAGGACAAAGGTAAGTCCATAAAACAACCTTGTGTCACAGACAGACCTAACCAAATAAATGCAGACTGATTATGGTTGCATCACCATTGTTTAACCACCCTCCAATGGATCTTCATTCTTGTCTCTTACTTTCGTGTTTATTTTGATTATACTCTGCCCTTCACCAAAGGCTCAGCATGGCTGACCATACAAAAATATAAAACCAACTTTTGGTAAAAACTGTAAACTATCTATCTATCTAATATAAAACCAATAAAAATATAAAACTCTACAAAAAAACTGCTTAAAACAACTCCCATTACCACCCCTATCCCCCCCCCCCAAAAAAGCCTGGCCAAATAAGTAGGTCTTACATTGCCCTCAGAAAATGCTC
>QEPC01010777.1:608853-683123 GCA_003113815.1 Sphenodon punctatus
GGGGGGGAAATGGGACACAGTGAGGTCTTGTGGGAAGGACCAGGGAAGGGGGCCCCGAAGGGTAGGGGGACAAGGGGACACTCGCACCAGGGGGAGGACTAGCCCAGGGAAGGGGGAAACCACGCAGGGAAGGCTCACTCAACTTACTGACACTCCACACACTCATAATCTCTGTAGCTCAGGGGGGAAGGGCCCACGCAAGCTCCACACAGCTCCAATAGTAACTTGCTCTCCGCACTCGCTAAACCAAACAATAGGGGGCCGGTCTCTCAGCAATCACCAGCGCCGCTGTCTCTGTGGCGCTGGCTCATATACTACAGACCCCGCCCCTGTGCGTGCCCTCAGGCGCTCTGAGCACCGCAACAGGGGCGGGGGAACTCCTTGGGCGTGCACCGCCGTCGGGGGTGTGGCCGGTGTGCACGCCTCTGTGGCCACGAGGTCTGCCGGGGCTTGGGGAACCCCCTGCGTGCTGGGCGCTGCTGGGGGCGTGGCCAGTGAGCGCGCCGACGGCCCCAGCGCCGACGGCCTCTTCGGGGCTTGGGATTCTGTGGGAGGTGGGGCCGGCGTCTCTTGCGGCCCCATGCCTCTCCGCTGGGGGGTCCAGCTCTGTGATTGACCCCTCCGGCGTACCAGGAGCCTAACACAGCCATAATAATCTCAGAACCATATTTGCAGATTTATTTTCCAAGATAAAATAGATATTGCTTTACATCCTAAATTCCTACCTAAGATAATATAAGTAAGACAGTTGTGAGACTGTGGCCCTTTTTACACGGGCCTCTCCCAGCCATGAACACGCAGATTTCTGTGTGTTCATGGGCAGGGGAGCCCTGTGTGAATGACGAGGTGCACACGCCCATGGTGAGTGTGTGTGTGTGTGTGTGTGCTCACCTAACAAGCATCCCCACTCACCCCCACTCGTCCCCACGCACAGAGCAACCGAGGGAAACGGCAGTTACTCTGTGGGTGCGGATGAGTGGGGGGTGTGAGTGGGGATGCGTGTAAGGCCGTGTGCATGCCCCTCCCATGTACTGACGTGCCCACGGATCCCCCAACTGGTGGAGCCATGTAAAAATAGCCTGTGAGGAGCCACTCGAAGAAGAACAGAAGGTTGCTACCTTGTAAACAAGGTTCTTTGAGATGGCTCCCACATTTTCACAACACCCACCCTTGCAGCCCCGCATGGTATTTTTTCTTATATTCCTAGAAAGGGTTGGAAGGAACTGTCATTCAGAGGGGGAGAACACTTTTTATACTAGAGGAGCTCGAGACCATCATGTGGTCTGTTGTTTGAATAGGGTGAGCGTGCACAACCCAGTTGTGAGAATGTTGGGAGCTATCTCGAAAAACCTTCTTTACAAGGTAACAACCTTCTGATCACTCACATGGGGAGGAGTTGTTTGTAAACAAACAGCTTTATCTCCCAGTCTGATTGGTGTCCCCGCTGCGGCTGCTGTTGGAGCACTACTAGGAGGCAGAGGCAGGTAAGGGATGGAGACCGGAGCCAGGGAGGGGAGGCAGAAGAACTTATTGGGGGAGAAGCTGGCTGCAGCCTGCTGCCCAGCTAGGCAAGCATGAGGCCGTGTGTGGCACATGTGGCACATGCCTGGGGCCGGCCCTGTAGCTTGGTTTAAAACAGGATTGGATGAGTACTTGGAGAGTGGTTCCATTAACAGTGATTAGCCAAGTAGCTTTAGGGGATGTAACTTCTTACTGTTGGGAGCTGGGAGTGGACGACCAGGGCATGGATTGCCCATTATGACCTGATTGGATGCTTCTTCCAAGCAACCAAAATTGGCCACTGTCAGAGACAGGATGCTGGGCTCGATGGACCATTTATTGAGCGTGAAATTTGGGATGATGATTGATAATCGTAGACGCATGTGTGGTGCTACATCTAATTTGTTCCAATACTTGTTCTTTGTAGCAATGTATGTTATTGAGAAGCTGGTCTCGCACAAACAGTTCGTGGCAAAGGGCATGAGATGTTTCACCGCTTGATTTGCAATTTCATGATATTGACTCAAAGGTTGATCTTCAGTGCTGTTGCCTCTGGCTAGGGCTCTGGCAGCTCAGCACCCCCACCCCCATCCTTAAAGAGGAACCACTCCTGGCACGGTTAGGGAGACTGAGTTAATGCTGTTTGTTGGTTAGTAACCAAAGTGAAACGCAAGAGTCAAATTGCAAAATTTCAAAAATAGTTAAGTATAAGTATTCGTTCCAAAAAAATGTCTGCCATTACTGATTTTTTTCTATGGAACCCCTAGCAACCGTTTGTGGAACCCCAGGGTTCCACGGAACACAGTTTGAAAACTACTACATTGTGCTTGTGTTGTTATTTCTAGTTTATTGATGGGCCATATGTGTTGGGACCCCTCCTGAATTGTTGAACGATCCTCCATAGGCTACAGGTCAGTTGGGCCTGTATTTCATGCCAGTGCTTCTCACACGCATATTGTCATTTCACATTTATTCATAGATCCTACATATTAGATGCCCCAGGGGCCCCCTCAGAACATGGGGCCCTGTACAGTCACATGGTCTGCACTGCCTAGATCTGGTCCTGCACCCTAGTTCATTACACTATTCCAAAATATGGAAGTACATTTCAAATATCACACTTTAGCAAGCTGAGACCCTAGAGAATCTCATAGTTGCTAACTGGGCACTGGGAGAAATAGCCTGTAACCTGTCTCAGGCCATACGTATATTAAAAGGATTGTTACTCACATCTTGGCTGAGACTGAGAGATATAAAAAATAAGGACCCCTCTGCTTGAGAATTAAAGGAAGTACCTTGCACTCCACAACCTTGTTCAAAAACACACTGCACAATTGCATCCTTCTTTCTAGAGGAGAGTTAAGGATGTCCAAACAGCCCAAAGAGCCACTCTTTTCCATCATATGCGGCAGTTAGCATGTGGTTGTAGATTTCCAAAGGAACTCCTTGCCAAATTTCCAAATGTTCAGCATCCAGCAGCAAACCACTGGGACGCTTACGGTTAGAGTCTGGAGCAGAGTCTGACAAGCATGTAGAGAAGGGCAAGAAAAATGCTCAAGGGTATGGAAAAGCTCCTGTATGAAGAGAGGCTTGATAGGTTGGGGCTCTTCAGCTTGGAGAAGAGATGATATGATAGAGAGGGTAAATAACCATTCCCTATTTACGTGTTCCACACACACCACTTATGATTTTATAAACTTCTAACAGTACAAGAATAAGGGGACACTCCATGAAATTAACTGGCAGCAGATTTAAAACAAATGAAAGTTTTTTTTCACTCAGCACACAATTAGCTTGTGGAATTTACTGCCAGAGGAAGTGGTCAAGGCCAGTAGTGTAGCAAGTTTTTACAAGGGATTGGATAAGTTCTTGGAGGATAGGTCCATTAATGGCTATTAGCCAAGTAGGTTTTGGGGACATAGTCTGTTACAGTTGGGGCTGGAGCAACAGGGAATGGATTGCCCATTGTGACCTGTCTGGTGCTTCTCCCAAGAGAAAGAGATTGGCCACTGTCTGAGACAGGATGCTGCGCTTGATGGACCATTGGTCTGATCCAGTATGGCACTACTTCTGTTCTTAAGCATCTTCCAGCCAGGGCTGTCGGTGCGGAACTTGCTGCTGGGCTCGTATTTCTAGGTGAGAACAATGGGAGCCTGAGGTGTGACCCAGAGGGTAATGAGGGAGGGAGGACATGAGAGAGAGGGCTCAAGTTGGGGCAGGGGACAGCAGTGCAGCTGTTGGGGCTGTTGTTGGGGTGAGGACTATCAGCAGTAGGGGATGCAAGAGATGGCAAGGACTGTGGTTACAAGAGGTCAAAGGATTCTCTTGCTTCAGCAACTTCTCCCCACCATTGTAAAAATCAAGGTAGGCCTACAGCAAGGTTCCACACAGGATTGGTCACCCATATGAAAAATAATTCCCAGAGTTAGAATAGGAAATATCTTTTTTCAAAATAGTTCTGGAAAGGACATGAACCTCCTGCATTGGGGTAAAGCCATGCTCTATTAGAGGTTAGGAAGAGTTACCCCATTACAGTGAACCCTGGGGTTCCCTGAATATTCCTCTGACGCGTTGGGTGTTGATCACTTCAGAGACAGGACACTGGAGTAGTTAGATTGGAGTAGGGATGGGCGAACGCGGTTCGGAAGTTCGGACCAAACTCGAACAGTTCAGTCGACTGAACCGAACTTCCGAACTGAACTCGATTTTCAAACCGAACCGAACCAAATTTGCAAACTCGGCTCTGTTCGCCCATCCCTAAAAGATAATATTCCATTTAGTTCAATGGGGTTTGAATTTCCGAACTTTGTTCGGAAGTTTGGAGTTCGGACCGAACTCAAATAGTTCGGTCGACCGAACCAAACTTCCGAACCGAATTTCCGAACTGAACCGAACCGAATTTCCGAACTCTGTTCTGTTCACCCATCCCTAGACTGGAGGCATTAGTCTCTAGTATATCATGGACTGGGGAGCCAGCAGGAAGAGGCAAGCCAGGCTCAAAATGCCAAAGCCAGTTGAAAGGTCCAGGTATATCACAGTGGTTGAGGCCAGGATCAAGTGGATTGTGTGCAGGATAGGTCTGACCACCCCTGAGCTAGACCAGGGTTCTCATCCAGTGTGGCAGTTCCTGCATGCCTAGGCAATGTGAACTAAACTAATTATCAGCAGCATGTGAAAATCTTGCCCACACTACATTTTTACATGAGTGTAGCCACCATAAAATCTTTGGACCCAGAAGGGGTACTATTTTCTTCACCATCATCCTGTCCTGCCAGCATTCCCATACCATCCTTCCATGACATACAGACACACATCTCCCTGCTCCTGGGCTTATCTACTAGGATGAGTAGGTTTGGGTATGTTAAATGAGGAGCCAATGCCTGTGATTGAAAGGGACTAGTTTATCTGGGTTATTGGCTGCAGCAGGTCGTGGACAGCAAATCCCATGTTTATGAGGGAGGCCACCCATTGACATCTCTTCTACACTGCTGTGTTTGCAAGAACAGATGGAGTTTTCATTCCCATGACTTCATCTGCAAGGTCCTTCCGTCTCAGGAACTGAGAGAGAACAGCTTGGCTGCATCACTCCGCTGGAAGCCGTGGGCCAAGGCAGTGACATGAGAGCTCAAGAATGAGGCTTAGATTTCGCTAGAGCATGAAGAAGAGGAGAAGGGAGGAGAGAGTCCATCTTTCTACTCCCCCCCCGCCCCCCTGTTCTACATGTTAATTTAGCCCAAGACTCCACAACATCTCATTCAAATGCTCCCTATAATGTTAATGGAGCATGATGGTTTTCAAAGCATGAGAAGGCTGAAAACTTAGGGACTGGTCTTGATTGTTGCTGGAGTCCTCTTTCAGGAAGAATCTTAGCTTCTGTGATGCTTCACAGCGTGACTCCAGAGGTGAGGCTGAACTGTCATTACCCAGGACACAGGGATAATTGTACTTCTATATTTTTGCCCTGAAATCAGAGCAGGCAATCTCTCAGCAGATCCTCCATCCTAGGCTAGGTCACAGCCCAGAGATATCATTACATGTGGATTTGCTGAAGGACTAAACCAATTTGATCTGGGCCTCTGGCAGCCCCTATGACATCATTAATATTTTTCACTGTTTGGAAAAATAATTTTTTCCACATGGCAGGAAGCCTACGCTATTCCCATTAGCCCCTTTAACAGGGCTCCAGCTTGCTCTTCATCCCATTGGGAGGTTTTAATGATGTCACAGGTGCTGCTAGAGGATCGTGTCAGAAGGGATCAGGCCTCCCTCTCTGCTCTACCCCATTGCTTTCAGATGACAGAG
Source organism: Sphenodon punctatus (assembly GCA_003113815.1). Classification (NCBI taxonomy): domain Eukaryota; kingdom Metazoa; phylum Chordata; class Lepidosauria; order Sphenodontia; family Sphenodontidae; genus Sphenodon; species Sphenodon punctatus. The sequence goes on from QEPC01010777.1 coordinate 614,656, forward strand.
CCGGAGTCTAATGAATGAAGGTTTAATGGGGCTACATCTTGTGCAAGCAAACAAAATGTTTCAACTTTTCCCATATCTGATATGAAATTGCCATGTTTGTCAAGAGCTTGGCATTTATGACAGTTGACCCATAAACACAAGAAGCTCTGTTACCTGGCATTCAGCATCAGGGAGTAGTACCCAAACACAGCCCTGGGGTAGTGGTATTCTAGCAACTCAGGCCTGTCTGCATCGTAGTGCCATGCAGTGGAAAATCCCACTTAGGGCCAACAGTTATAGTAGATTCTGCACTAAACCCGAAACAAAGATCCGTGGTAAAAAGTGTATCAGATGATTTCTTCAGATCGGATCCGCCAAAGCGGATATGAACTGCTATTCATTTCCTGCTTTGTTTGTGGAAAGGAATATCCATTTTCATTTGGCCATTTTGGTTATTTTGGTTCAGTCATTTTGTTGCTCCTGTATTGGGGTTTTATTATTGTGAATGCCCTGAGCCTGGGTAGGGGAAGATATAAAATTTAAAATAATATGTAAAGAGAGAGAGAGAGCTATTTTACAGTGCACAGCAGTGCTATTGAACTGAAATGAGCTATTTGGTCCTGCTCTCCTCCACATTCTTGGACATTATTTATTTTATTTTATTAAAACACTTGATATCCTGCCCCTCCTGCCAAAGGCAGCTTGTGGCGACTTACAATATATAAAAATACACATACAAATACACAAGCAACAACATAAAACATCTAAAAAAGGGGGGAAGATGAAAAAACGGGGGAAACATTTCCACAGGAAAAGAGGAGGGAGGAAAAAATTACTCCACCCTTACCACCCCCCATAAAAATAAAATCCCATCCTCACCCATCTCCCTCACCAAAGGCCTGGTGGAACAGCCAGGTCTTGCATTGACATTAAAAAGAGAAGCGATCCAGAGCTACCCGGGCCTCTGCTGGGAGGGAGTTCCACAGCCTCGGCACGGCCAGAGAGAACGCCCTCTCCTAGTCACACCACACGCCCCCCGGGATACCCAGGGGACTTTGAGAAGGGTGCTCCCGGTCAACTGCAGGGGCTAATCCAGAGCATGGGGAGTGAGGCGAACCCGCAGTTATATGGGGCCCACATTAGTGTTTCTACAGTTCCTAAGTTGGGCTGAAATGAAAATTCTGAGTGGACTCCATTTTTGGCAGATCCACCCAATCGGATCTAGTCCAGTGAAACACAGGCTGTACTGTAATCTGGTCCCCATTTCAGTACGGAGATATGTGCTTGCGGTGACCCATCCCCGTAAGCAGCTGCAGCCTCCAAACCGTCACCAAGAACAGCCCCACGTAGAGTGCATGGCAGCAGTCTGGCCTTGAGGTGATGAAAGCATGGATGACAATGGTCAATTCAGGTGCAGCAAGGGGTCGAGGCTGCGAACCCAATCAACCAGAGGGGGTCAGACCCCATTAATAAGAGGAGTCCCAATCCCTTCCAGGGCACAAGACCGGCCAATCATCATCACCTTAGTTTTGTCAGGATTCAGCCTCAATCGACTTACCATTCCTCCCATTGCAGCCACGCAATGGGTAAGCACCAAGACTGCAGGACCTGGGTCAGATTAAAAAGAGAGGTAGAGCTGGGTGTCATCAGCATACTGATGGCACCTCACCCCAAACCTCCGAATAACCTTACCCTGTGGCTGCGTATACACGTTAGACAAAAGGCAGGGGACAGAATGGAACCCTGCAGAACCCCACAAAGGAGATCCCGAGACACTGAGCAATCGCCCAACACCACCTGCTGAGACCTCCTGGCCAAAAAAGAGCAGACCCACTCAAGAACAGTCCCGCCCACTCCAGCCAGGTTCCATGGGCGAGTCAACAACACCTCATGGTCAACAGTATCAAAAGCCGCTGAAAGATCTAATAAAATCAACAGGGTAGAATTCCCCCGGTCTAACTCCAAGTGAAGGTCATCAACCAAGGCCACAAGTGCAGTCTCTGTGCCATGCCTAGTATGAAAACCAGAGTGACAATTCCAGGAATCCGATAGCATCCAGATGCACCTGGAGTTGACGAGCCACCACCCGCTAAATAACCTTCCCTAAAAAGGGAAGGTTAGAGACAGGCTGATAGCTGGCAGGGGAACCAATGTCCAATGAAGGCCTTTAAAGCAGAGGCTGGACAATCGCCATCTTAACGCAGCCTGGCACTCTGCCCTCCAGAAGGGAGGTGTCTATCACCCCAGTCGGCAGTGCCCTCAACATCTCCTGGCTGGCTTTCACCAGCTAGAATGAGCATGGATGTAATTGACAACTTGTGGCCCACAAAGCCCCCAGCACCTCCTCCATATCGGTGGGCAACAACGATTGAAACCAATCCCCCCAAAAAAGGACAAGGCTGGGCTTCCATAACCTCCAGCTCTGACTCTGCACCAGAAATGGTCACGCCAAGGTTGTGGTGAATACGAGCTATTTTATCTGTGAAGTAGTCAATAAAAATGTCACAGCAAGCACTGGACACCTCCAGTTCCTGGCAGAGGCAGGCTGAACTGACCAAACCCCTCACCACCTGGAAAAGTTCCACTGGATGCGGCTTTGCAGACACTATGATGACAGCGAAGAAAGCCTTCTTCGCTGTCAGCGCAGCCACAGCATAGTCTTTCAAAAATGATCTATGCCACAATCGGTTGGATTCAGCTCAAGCCTGGCCCCACATGCACTCTAGCTGCCTACCCTCCCATTTCTGCCACCTCAGGTCTTCCATGTGCCACGGGGACCTGTGTCAGTGAAGTGATGGAAGTGGATGCCTGGGAGCCACCGTGTCAATGGCCTCAGTCAAGATGTTATTCCATAATGCGACGAGGTCATCGACAGAGTGGTTGTCAAGGTCTGTGGGAAATCAATGGGATCCATGAGTCCGGGGGCGGACCAATCTAATAGGTACATCACCCCAATGGGGGCATAGGTGCACCAGGACCTGCACCTCCAGGAGGTAATGGTCCAACCACGACAAGGGTGTCACCTCCACACCCCCAATCATAGGACCCCCTCCCCCCCCGATTCTAGGCCAGTGCAGAAAATCAAATCCAGCGTGTGTCCCCTCTTATGTCAGGCCCACTACTACCTGGGATAGTAGTGGGCCATGGAGGCCATGAACTCCTGCTCTGCTCCATAAAGGCTGGCCTCAGTGACTTCGCAGACGCTATGATGGCAGCAAAGAAAGCCTTCTTTGGTGGATGTTGAAGTCCCTGAAAACAATAAGTCTGGGCAACTGTAACACCACCTCCGAGACCAGCGCAGCTAGAGTAGTCAGGGAGGTTGCAGTGCAGTGGGGTGCTCAGTACACCAGCACAATCCCTAATCTGTCCCTGGCCAAATCAAACACTACATGGACACACTCCATGCCGGATGAATTCAGCAATGGAAAACTCTGGAAGGACAACGTGTCCTTAAAAATCATGGCTACACCACTCCCCCGAGCCCCGGACCTAGTCTGATGCTGCAGAGAGTATCCGGCCGGCACCAGATCAGTCAAGATCAGCCATGATTCATTGTCCAGCCAGGTCTCCCTTATGTATGCAAGGTCGGCAGCTCCAGCCAGGATAAGTTCTCAGATGGATGTTGGTTTATTTGCCACCAACCTCACATTCAACAGCATCAACTTCAGTCCCAGGGCCCCATCAGCCTCAACCCCAAAATCCCAGTTCATGGGGTGGGGGTAGACAGGGGGACAGAGACTGTCTCTCCCACCCCATCCAGTGTCGTATCCTCCCTCCCTCCCCCCCCCACAACCTCAATCACTGCCCCCTTCCCTCAACCCCCCCAAAAGGAGGAGATGGACTAGAGGAGGCCGCCATGCCTGGTATGTCCAGAGACAGTACTATCGGGGTGGCAGCGGGGTCTATCCCACCGTCCCGCTCTACCCTCGAACCTCATCCCTGCCAAAGCCCCCTCCTCTCACAGGGAGGCCATGGCCAGGGTACCCCCTCATTCCCAAACACAGTAGGGTCATTTACAAAAAAACCTCACAAACAAAGGGGTTTTTGAAAACTAAAAAACAAAACCAGGGTTTTTTTGCACACCCCTATTGGGAGCCCTTCTGAACCAGCACAGGTGGCACACGTTGTCAGGTGGGGTAAGGGTTAGGGGATGCAGGAGCTGAAGTGTAGGGCTAGAGCTGGCAGAGAACAGATCTGGAACCTAGAGAGAGGCACCAGCAAGGTGAAGCTCATCACAAGGAAGCAGCCTTGCTGGCCTCAGCACTCAGCAAGCATCCAGCTTGTCACTGAGGTCCAAGAAGGAAATATAGTGACAGACTAATGATTCAAGGAATCCAAAACACAGAGGGAACCAGGGGTCAAGAAGGAGCTTAGAAACTAGGCTTTCAAGTGCTTGGAAACCAAAGGGGGAACAGGGAGCCTGGAAATTAGGAAGGGAACATCAAGGCTAGGGAACACAATAGGACAAGAGAAGGGGAGAGCACAAGAGTCTTGGAACAGAACTGGAATACATGCAACTATAACAGACCGCGCACAGAATGGGGAGAAGAGCAGTTGTTCTGCTCTACTCTCTGTGGTCACTAACAGGCCTTAAGTAGTGAGGCAGGACTGGAGCAATGGGGCACAGCTGGGAATATGGGTGTGGCAGGGCAAGGATTGGGAAAATACAGGAGGAGACATGGGGAAGGAATGGGCCTAAAATCCAGTCTAGTGGTGGTACTGGCAGTTGGGGCAGCACCTCAAATCCCTGGACCCAAGGGTTCAAAACTCAAGGGCCTGACACCACAACACCAGTGTAGGTAGAGTAACAGCAAAGGCCCATCCATAGCACTGGTTTGAGCAGTGGAGCAGGGTGCTTGGGGAAGCTGTGGGGTATTCTTTGAAGGTTTTTAAAAAAAGAATTGGACAAATAACTGTGGGTTAAGTAGAGCAAAAGCAAACCCTGACTCAGTGCAGGGTGTTGGACTGCACGAGGCTTGAGGTCGTGTGTGATTGATTGATTTAAATTTCTACCCTGCCCTTCTCCTAAGGCTCAGGGTGGCTTACATAATTAAAAACACACTATAAAATACAATCCCTTTAAAACCCCATTCTTGCCCCCTAAACTCACCCACCCCAACTCCTATTCTCGCCTGCCAAATGCTTTGCCAAAAAGAAAAGTTATGCACTGCCTCCGGAATATGCTCAGGCTCAGGCTCTGACGGACCCCCAGGGGAAGGGAGTTCCATAACGCTCTCGGGCAGGGACCATGTCTATCTTATTCTCTGTAAAGCGCCAGGTACATCGCTGGCGCTATAAAAACTTAATAATAATAATACTGGGACAGCAACCAAGAACACCTCCCTGGGGGCCCTTGTCATGTGAATAAGATTGGCAGGTGGTACCTGCAACGGAGCGATCCTGGGCGACCGCAGGAAAAGCGGTCTTTCAGATATGTGGGGCTCAGGTCATTTAGGGCTTTAAAGGTCAAAACCATCATCTTGAATTGTGCCCGGAAAGCCATAGGAAGCCAATGCAGGTGGAATGTGCTTATGGCGACCCCCCCGCCCCCCCGAAAAGAGTCAGGCCACTGTGTTCTGCACCAGCTTCAGTTTCCAAACAGTCATCAAGGGCAGCCCCACGCGGAGTGCATTCCAGTTGAGGTGATGAAAGCATGGATGATGGTGCCAGATATGAATCAGAAAGAAAGGGATGCAGCCTCCTCAACAGATGAAGTTGGTGAACAGCGCTCCTGGACACTGCCACAACCTGATGTTCCAGGTGAAACAAGGGGTTCAGAAGCACTCCAAGGCTGTGAACCTGGGTAATCAGAGAGGGCTGGACCCCTTCAACGACTGGGACCCCAATCCCCTCCAAGTCACAGGGTCAGCTAACAATCATCCCATCACTCTCGTCTGGATTCAGCTTCAATCAGTTCACTCTCATCCGGTCCCCAAGAGCTGACAGGCATCGGGTAAGCACCAAGACTGCAGAACCTGGGCCAGACGAAAAAGAGAAGGGAGCGCTGGGTATCACCAGCATAATGATAGCACTTCACTCCAAACCTCCAAGACCTTGCTCAGTGGCCTCAGTTACACATTGAACAAAAGGGAAGACAAGATGGAGCCCTGTGGAACACCACAGGGGAGGTCCCAAGGGGATGATGATCAGTCTCCCGATTCACCATCCACTGAGACCTCCCTGACAGGAACAAATGTAACCACTCACAAGCAGCCCTGCATACCCCTGCCAAGCCCCACAGTCATGTCCACAACACTCATGATCAACTGTATCAAAGACTGCTGAAAGGTCCAACAAGATCAACAGGGCAGGTCACAGTTCCCAGGTCTAACAAGATCAAGAGGGCAGGTCACAGTTCCCAGGTTCAACAAGATCAACAGGGCAGGTCACAGTTTCTAGGACTATCAAGATCAACAGGGTAGGTCACCGTTCCCTTTGTCAATCTTCAGACATAGATCATCGACCAAGACTACAAGTGCCAAACCTTGGACAAAAACCTGACTGAAATGGGTCCAGGAATCCAATAGCATTGAGATGAGGCTGAAGTTGCTGGTCAACCATCCGTTCAATAACCTTCCCTAAAAAGTGAAGGTTAGGGTCAGGGCAATAGCTGGTCAGGGAGTCAGTGTCCAAAGATGATATCCCTCTATCCAATCAGAGATTGAAACTGGCGGTCCTTTTAGTGTTGCTTACCCTCACCCCCACCCCAGCTCAACAAAACCTGTGCTTGTTCTACCTTGTGCCCTTGCAAATTAATTTATAGGCTGAGAGTGCAGGGTGAGTCACATGTTAACACCACCACAAGCCTTGTCTAATAGGCAAGTTGCCACACTCTGGTCACTGAGGTGGTAGAGGGGGTGTCCTCACATAAGAATGCACTGTATAGAATCATTGAGTGTAAACAAACATGACAATACCCACTCAGAAGTGAGTGGATGCTCTCTCATTTGTTGATACTCACAAATTTTGCAATGCAAGTAACTAAGCAGCTGCTGAGCATTACTCACTCACAGCATATTCGCAGATTACAGGGGGCAGCCGTGAGTGGGGAGCTCTTGCACATAGTTGTTTTGAGGTCTGTTAAAGGACTTTGCAACAACTGCACGCAAGGGGGAAAAGTAGAAGCTGCAGCAGGAAGCAGATTGGGACCACTCTTCACCATAGCTTCTTCTGTTGCTCCCTGAGAAAGCAGTGGTGGGGAGCAAACTCAGAAGTCTCCTCTCCGGTGACTTCTCCCTGAGCTGGCTCCATGCCATTGCTTCTCTACGTGGCACCACAATCCCCAATCAGGTCACCACAGCCACTTTTAGTGCTGTCAGAACTTCTTTGGAGTTGTCTCCCTGCTGCTACTTCCCCGGGTGGCAGAAGCAGAAGCTACGGTGGGGAGAGGACCTGATCAACTCTGCAGCTTCCAAATTCCCCTCCCCCGAAACAGCCACTGGCTACCCATTGAGCTTTTTTGTCATAAATATCAGCTATGCACAAGTGTTTTGTGTGTTTAGCACCACACACACAAAAAACTTGTGCATAGCTAATGTTTCATTTGTTTACACCCACTGAATCATAAATGTAGAGTTGGAAAAGACCCCAAGGTTATCGAGTTGATCCCTGAGGCAGAATACTCTCTACCTACAGCATCACAAACAGGCATATTATGTCTTCTGAGCTCCCCATAACATGATGCCATTGCCTATCCATTAACCATGCACAAGCAGTTTAATGACCTAAGAAAAAATAGCAGTTTAGCAAGTCCAGAGAGTGAGAGATTCTCAGGGTAATTTCAGAAGTTACGCGCTCCTAGGTCGCCACAGTGGATTCCCAAAGGTGGTGAGCCGGCTAAACCCCACCTGTGGTCCAGGGCATCCCTGAACAGACGTGACGGGTGCGGGACCACAGCAGGGAAACGGCCAGCTGGACCACGGCCCGGGGCAGTGCAACAGACAATACGGCGATTCCGAGCCATGGTCAGAACACCCAGAAGACACTGGGGAGGGCCAGGAGGCAGACATGGCCAACAGAGGGCAAAGGAAGCCAAAAGCACCTAAAAGGAATGCCCACACAAGGGAAACGGGAAGGGAGGGGGAGGAGGGAGAAGAGTGGCTGAGGCGGCGCACAGAACAGGCACAGGGAAACAGAGAACACAGAGGAACACAAAACACAAACACACACCCGGGTGCAAACACACCTGAATGGGAAAGGAAGGAAGGGGGGGAGCACACCGGGATGGCCAACACACACAGCACAACAGACAAAGTGGGGGGAGCCCCGGGCCACAGAAGCAGAGGGGACCGGCCCGGGGACAAAGCGGGACACGGGGAACAGCATCCAGAACCCCACCAACAGCACAGTCGGCAAGGGCCATCCAACAGCACCACAGGCAGCCCAAGGCACGGAGGTCCCCACAGGGACAGAGCAATGTCACAGGGGGAGTGCTAACATGTAGGGAACGGCACCGGAGCGGTCTGAGGCAGGTCCAAGAGGCAGGCAGGGATCCCCCGCGACGGTGTAAAGGCGCAGACAGGCATGGAGACGAGCCGGAACAGATGCGCTGAACAGGTGACACCTCCCCGCTGCTGGAGGTCACCAGGAGGCGCAGTCCGGGGGCCCCAGACCCACACAGTCATAGAGGCACCCGGTGGGGGGGAGGGGTCCAGGCCACAGGCACAGGCACAGGTGAGTGGGCGGCCAGACAAGGGACGACAACACCACCCAGAAAGCCGGTAGCAGACTCGGAGAGCAGGACACAGCCACAAGAGGGGCCGGCCACGGAGGGTAACACCACAGGCAGTGAGGGCCAGAGGGTGCCCGAGGAGGGGCCCCAGAGACACAGGCGAGGTCCATGGAACCCATGGAACCAGCCAGAACAGCAGTGTGCCCAGTACAGCAGGGAGCGAGTGGAAAGCGACCCAAGGCAGCATGGGGGAGGTGGGAGCACATGGCGTGGCTGGCATCCAGGGCTCCAAAGACACATGGGGCCTCACAGCCAGCTGCAGGGGGTCACGAAGGGGTCCGGGGCAGGGTGGCCCACCAGATGCACATAGTGGGGCCACTGACGCATGCCCCGATGGTAGTCAAATGCAGACATGTGGTGGGCAACGACGTGGTAGGCCTTGAACGGATCCTGCATGGTGAACCCCACCTGAGCATCAACACGGGACCACACACCAGCCAGCTCCGCTTCGATAGGCTCCAACAAGCCATAGTCAGCAGCAGGAGGCCATCGAAGGTGTCCAAGCTCCAACAGGCGGTGATACGCCACCCCATCCAACCGCTGGTACCCACAGGCCCCGTGGACGCAGCCAAAGAAGGAAACAGCCAGGGCAGGACCCCCCTCCGCCAGACAGGTCATGTAGGGCTGACACGGTCTCCGCCACAGACCACCCCACATGCGAGCACCGCATCTCTGGAATGCGCCCATCGGGAAAGGGATGGAGCCCCAGCGCCTCCGCATGAAGCCGGCACTTGCGAGCGCTGGCCTCATAGCCAAAGTAGCGAAGGCCGGAGCTCATACTCGCATAGGCACCTGAGAGGGTATCTGGGAAGCACAGGAGAAGTTGCACAGCCTGGGAATGCCACAGATCACACAGGGCCCTGGTCTCGCGGAAGGTCCAGCTATGGGGGGCGCCAGGCTTTGCGGGGCGTGGGAGCCCTGAGGAAGCTCTGCCGGCCATAGTCCAGCAAGCAGTGGGTACTAACAGCAAGGGAAGAGGGGCCCCACAGTCACAGGTGGGATGGAGAGGGAAGCTGGGGATCTCCAAGGACATGCGATAAGGCCACAGGCTGCAACATGGGACGGCTAATGAGCGAGGCATGGGGTGCGGACCTAACACAGCTGCAGGAACTGAGTGCACAGACAGCACAGCCAACACTGATAGCAGGGCAGTGATGACAACAGGCAGCTAACACTGATAGCAGGGAGGTGATGACAACAGGCAAACAGCTGCAGACCGCACGCCCGGGCGCATGAGGGCCCAGGGCACGAGCCCCCATGCTGGGAACGCTGGTGTGCTTAGGGGGGCCTACCCAACAGGCGCACACCAGCCGCCTAGCCACCACCGGGGTGGCCAGGCACGGGGGTGAGTACAGGTGCTCAGGGGCACCCCGCACAGGGGCAAGGGCGGGGCTAGGAGCTAAGGTGGGACCGGCCCTCAGGCTATAGAGGTGCACGCCAGACCATATGAGGGACAAGGTCCGCCATGGATGCGGGATGCAGGGGTGCCTGTGGGATGCACCTGGCCATCTGCACTGAGTGGTTCCAAGTGCAAACAGACCTCATGCACATCTCCACAGGTGCGATCCACCTGGCTGTCTGCATATGGGTGTGCATGGCCAAGAGTGCTGCGACCGCCCAGCGCACCAATCACAGGCACAGGCGCTCCCAGGCCAGGCTCAGGGCCCTGCAGGTGTCCGTAACATACCAACGGGCCCTCTGCCGAGAGCAGCTAGCAGTGCTCCGCGAGGCCGCTGGCCGACAACAGTGGAGTCGGGAGGCCATGGGATGCGCAGCTATGCTCACTATGCCAACTGAATGGCAGACAGTGGATCTGGGTCACTGAGCGGGCACAGGGTTGGTGGGCAGAGGCCCTGGCCCATTGGGATGAAACCACCTGGAGGACGCACTTCAGGATGGACAGGCGTTGCCTCCTGTGACTTGCAGAGCTGTTGATGTCCTCGCTGGAGTGGCAACACACCCCCATGCGGGCCCCCATTCCTATGGTCCAGTGCATGGCCATAGCGGTCTGGGCCCTGGCAACACCCGATTCCTGCCGGTCCGTGGCACAGCACTTCGGTGTTGGGGTGAGCACCATCATGGGCATCCTCCAGGACTTCTGCGAGGCAGTGGAGGGCATGCTCCTGGACTGGGTGATCCAGCTGGTAGACCAGGAGGCCGTGCTGACTGGCTTCGAGGCTGGTGGCTTCCNGGTGTTGGAGTGAGCACCGTCACCGGTATCCTGAGGGACTTCTGCGAGGCCGTGGAGGGCATGCTCCTGGACCGCATAATCCAGCTCGTGGACCAGGAGGCCGTGATGGCCGGCTTCATGGCTGGCCATGGATGGCACCCACATTGAGATCCTCCGCCCCTCCAATGGGGAGGCCGCGGAATACGACAACTGGCATGGGTACCATTCCCTGAAGCTCCAGGCAGTAGTGGACCACCAGGGCCAGTTCATCAACATCTACACCAGTCACTCTGGCTGCAGCCACGATGCCAGGATCCTGACCATCTCGCCCCTCTATGCCCGGATGTACCAGGGGGACTTTGCGGACATGGGGATGACCAGGATCGAGGGGGTGTTGATGCCCCCCTGCATTCTTGGGGACCCAGCCTATCCCCTCCTCCGATGGCTCATGAAGGCATACCCGGCTGCCAGGAACCCCGTGGAGGTGCTCTACAACGCCCGCCTCTGTGCCTCCAGGACCATGGTCGAGAGGGCCTTCGGTGCCCTCAAGCAGCGCTGGAGGTGCCTAGCAGCCCGACTGGACTACACGGTGGAGACCTTGGCCCTCATGATTGGTGCCTGCTGTGTGCTGCACAATGTGTGCGAGACCGATGGGGCTGCCCTCGAGTTCCCTGTGACCCGGCGTCCACCCAGACCCATGCCACCCATGAACGCCGATAACCTGAGGGAGTACTGCTATGCCAAGAGGATCTGAGCTGCCCTGGCGAGGCAGGTTTCCAGAGGTGCCACCACCTGAGGGCCCCGCCCCCCCCCCACGTCGTGGCCATCACCTGTACCCGGGTCACACCTGTGGGTATCCCACTGTACAGAGACGCTCAATACAAATGTTAGAGATCATTTCCACCCATGCGTTTATTGTGCTGAGTGTGCCCACGTGCCCCCCTCCTTACCCTCCCTGCACCGTGCCCCCCTTACTTTCCCCTCCCCCTTTCCCCCTGACCCTGGAGCTTCCTGGGCCATCCCCTTGACCGCCCTGTGGGCGGCATGGAGCTCTGGGAGCTCCCCTCACCCCCACTGTCCATGTCCCTGACAGCTTCCATGTCCATGTCCATGTCCATCCCGGACATGGAACATGGAGGCTTCCATGTCCGGGATGGTCGGTGGGGTTATGGGGCAGCCCCAGTGCTGGAGGGGCCCCCCTGAGCGGCTGCTGTCTCTGGAGGCCTGGTGGGACCAGGAGGTGGATGCGTGGGCCTTGTGGGTGTGCCAGCAGCTGGGGCGGTGGAGGGTGCGGTGGGGGTGCTACGGGTCCCAGCACCTGCACGGGGGCCGGAAGGATGCCTGGTGGAGCAGCTGCCATCACGTATGCACTCATGGTCCCTGCATGTAGAGCACTGATGTGCCAATGTTGTGGGACCGGTCCATCTTGTGCTAGTGCTCCGCCACCATCCTGTCTATGGCCTGCTCTAGCTGCCCGAACACCTCTACCTGCCTGTTGCGCTCCTGGTGCTCCTGCCTCCATTCCATTTGCACCTCCGCCTGCAGCCTCCAGTCCCTGGCCTCCGCCTGCTGCGGGGTCCTCTCCGTGGCCGCCTCCATGTGGTTGATGGCCGCTATCATCTGCTCCCCCTGCTCAGCGGTGGTCTGGACGATTTCCTCCGCCTGATCCTCCCTCTGGCACCGTACCTGAGCCCTGTGCTCCCACATCCGCTGTGCTGGGGGCATGGGTTCAGCTGGTGGGACTGCTGCTGGTTGCTCTGTTGGGGTGCACAGTGGGAGCCATTAGTCCGGCCCTGTCGCCTGCCTGCCATCCCGTTGTGTTTCTGCTGGGGGTGGTGGGCTGGGCCCCTGGCGGGTGGGCAGCTGGTTCCCTCCCCCCGGCAACCCCCTGTGCCCCGGTCATCCCTCCCTCGTACCCCCCACCCCGGTGTGCCCTATGTGCACCCCCATGCCCCCCCCTGCCGTGGAGCCTCACCTTGGTCTTCCAGCTGCTCCTGAAGCTGCTCTCTGCCATCCCCCTCACCGGACGGTCCCATGTACCGGGGCGTGCCGTGACCTGTTGAGAAACGGGTTGGGTGGGTTGCATTACCCCTGCATGGGCCCAGCCCCTGTCCTGTCGCCTCTCCTTCCCGCACGCTAGCACTGCTGCCCAGTCTGCTGCGCTTGTCCCCCCTGTTCTGTGCCCAGGCGGGCCCCGGTGCCCCCCACCCCCTGTCAGTGGTCTGGGGTTTCTGGGGGCCACAGAGATGGGCCCATGCCCTGGGGAGCCCCCCACCCATGGGCCCGTGCCCTCCAGTCCGTTCCCTCTCCTAGCCGCTTGCCTACCTTCAATGTTGGTCTCAGAGCCCTCCGAGGCTGGCCCCTCAGTGTGGCTGTGGTCCCCCTGTGTCCACTGGCTGAGGATGACCAGTGTGCCAGCCTTGGATCCTCCTGAATCGGACTGGGGGTGTGGGCTCCCTGTGCTGGTGCGCGAGGGGGGCCTGCTGGTCCCTGAGGTCCTGGGGTGTTCCTCTTGGGGGCTGGGCCCCCGGAGCTGGTGCCTTTGTGTGGGGCTGCCAGGGGTGGGGGTACATCAGCCCATTCCCTGCCCTGGACCACGGCAGTCCTCACGAGCCATGGGGTGACTATGGAGACGTTCATGTGTAGGATGCGGTCCAGGGCGTCGTAGTAGGGGGCGGTCCGTGCTCCGTGTCTGAACCGCTGGTTATTGTCCTTCCACCCCCTCTTGAGCTCCTTCACCTTGGAGCAGCATTGGGCCACTGTCCTGTGGTGATCCGCCGCCTCCGTGTCCCGCACTATTGCATTGTAGACATGCTCGTTCCACATGTTTACAGCGAGTTCCACCTGGTGCTCCAGGGACCCCCAGAGCTGTATAAAGTCCTGGGTCTCTTTGTGGCCTCATTGCCCCCCTCGATGGTACGGCCGCCTCCCGCATGTGCCCTCCTGCTCCTCCTCCGCTTGCCCTCCGCCAGTCTTCTCAGGGGGCTCTGGCTCCCAGGCCCATTTCTGTGTCTGTGGGTCATAACGGGGGATGTTATTTGCCTGGGTACTGTGGCCCGCTTCCCTTGCCCCCTCCCGCCGGGCATCCCCCCTCCGTGCCCCTGTGCCACCGTGTGGCCCCCCCTCACTCTCCTTACCCGTTTCCAGGGTGCCTCCATCCCCTGGCCGGTTGTCCCCTTGGGCGGCCTGCCCTGGCTGCTGCTCCTCCTCCACCACCCCCTCCATCTCCAGCACCTCCTCCTCCTCTCTTGCTCGCTCGCCCTCCGCTCTCCTTGCCCTTCCACCTTGCTCCATCCCACCACGTTCCCCTGCTGCTGTGTGCCCTTTAAATCTCTCTCCCCGGTCTGTGTTGTTGCTCGTTACCTGGCAGCTACGTTGCATGCTTTCGCCCCGGCTGGGGAACATTTTGTTTGCTTCCAGCTCGTGGTTGCCATTCAGTCGTTACTTTTTGTGGATTCCCGGTGGGAATTGCTTTGACCACCCTTCCGGAGATGGTCCGGTCCCGACCTCTGGAAGGGTGGTTGACTTTGTTCCCTACTGGTGATTTTCTGTGGTGAACATCTGGCGAATGCTCATCAGACGTTCAGGGCTCTTTGGCCCCGCTGCAGGGTTGAGTGTGGCTCACTGTGGTTGACTGTGATCTCGTAACGTCTGAAATTACCCTCAGACAGAGACCACTGGCATTCATGGGAAGATCCCAACAGCCCGGCAATAAGTGTTAGATTGGGGCTTCAGAAGAGGGGAAGATAAGATGAGACGAGGAGAATAACTGGTAATTGTACAGTTGAAATGAATATTCAACTGTATTATTTGCCAAAAAAATATATCCATCGAATTCACCCTATTTGATTCACCAAACCAGAATATCCAAACAAAGAGCTATGCGAATATCCATTTCTGTTCTGGATATCACTTGAGTTTTCAAAGGGCTATCCAAAAATACACATAATATTTGCAAACAATAAATCTTCTATGCATTTTGGCTCTAGAAATGAGCTCACACAAATGGGTCAGAGTAAATTTTGAAGGGGCTGCAATTTGAAGACCCCAAAACTTGGTTCTGGCTGCTGCAACCAGTTCCAGTAGGGCTGCAGGGCAATGGGGTGGGGGTGGGAGAGAGCTGGCTGTAGCTATGGAATAGAGAGGGTGTGGTGGCACAGGGTTAGAACCAGAGTAGATTTAAGGATCACAGAGTTTCCTTTAGTCCTGGGTTAGAAAATTGTGCTCTCTGAGATTTGGTGCTTGTTCTTCCTATCCCAGGCACACACACTGTCTGCTGTCTCCCCCACAAGCAGCTTCTCACAAAGTCACTGCTGAGTATGTGATAGCATCAGAATCCCTCCTTTCTTCTTTGGCCTAATTTTACACCTTTTGGCCACCTCCTGCCATGATTTGATTAGATGACCCTTAAGGACCCTTCGAATCCTAAAATTCTATGGC
Organism: Sphenodon punctatus; assembly: GCA_003113815.1. Classification (NCBI taxonomy): domain Eukaryota; kingdom Metazoa; phylum Chordata; class Lepidosauria; order Sphenodontia; family Sphenodontidae; genus Sphenodon; species Sphenodon punctatus. The sequence goes on from QEPC01010777.1 coordinate 629,976, forward strand.
TTTATGATTTGATTACTGCCATTTTAAAGAAATGTGATTGCTGTGTTGGTCCCAAATGTAACAGATGGAGACAAAGTAGTTCAGATGATGTCTTTTATTGGACCAACTTTTGTTGGTGAGAGTAAGCAAGCTTTTGGGCCACACAGGACTCTTCATCAGACAACAATGGGTAAGACAAAACTGCAATTTTGCTGCTCCAGATTCCCCCGTGACATCTCTCTTGTTCAACATCATGCAGATCCAAGGAGTAAATGCTTGCTCTCTCCTGAAAGTGAGCTCCCAGCAGCCCCTAAAGACAACTAACTAAAGCCTAGCGGTGAAACATCCTTACAGGGACAGGCTGCTGGGAGTGGGGGTTGGTGGGTGAAAGTCCACCTAAAAATTCAGCACCGTAGCAAGCCACATGTGGGGCCTATCCCAGCCACCAGCCCTCACAGTTTCTGGGAACAAGTGCTTTAAAATCTGTCTTAACTAATGAATGGAATGACCCATGCCTGCCATAGACTGGACACCCATCACATATGGGCTAGTGTAACCCTGCAAGCCAGGACTGTAGGCGTGGCCTGCAAAACATGGACAGGGCGACAGGCCCTGCTCTTTTCTCTACTTGCAAGGGCCCTGCAGTGGCTCCCATTTTCATCAGGGCAGAGTATAGGGACCCCACTCCCTCCTGACAGGATGGACCACCTGGACAAACAGGGAAGGAGCCACCAGGGACAACTCTGGACATGGACCCTTTAATTGACACTTTAATGGAGCTAGAAAATATCCCAGCCTATGCCACAGCCTGCCCCTGCCCCCATACACACACTCCAGCTCTGAGCACAAGCACAGTTAGGGGTTTGGAGCATTTGAACCCCATTGTCCCTTTGCTGAGGAAAAATTGGCCCAAGACCTTGCATAGTTCTTGGCCAGCACAATTCACTCCCAGGGCTCTTAGGCTCCGTCCCCGCCTCAGGCTTCCTCCTGTGCACTAGCAGGGAGCCTAGAGACTGCTAGCCAGCAGCAGCAGCTTGTTTCAGTCCCTAGACTGTGTCTCTCTCCTTTGTCACTCTATAATCCAGTTGCGTGCACCTGTCTCTGGGTCCCAAGCTGTCAAAGCCCTGAACATGTTGGGTTGGAAATTGTTGCACTTCACAAGCGGGAACAGTAGAGGGCCCTCTGGCTCCCTGGAGTGACTGGAAGAGTGTGAGGCGGGGAATTCAAGCTTCTTAAAAGGAGGCGATGCAAGCAAGCAGTTCAGAGAGAGAGTGGGAGAGTGCCGTGGCAGGGCAGCAGGAGCAGGTGTCCAAAGAGAGGAAACCACCCAGCCACGGGATCTCGCAGTGACCAGAGATTCCTCCCAAGAACAGAACAAGGGAAGCCAGAAAAGAAACTGAGCTGCGAAAGAAGCACCACAGGGATCCACCAGGGAGAGTCTATTGACAGCCCCAAAGGAGGACCCTGAAAGGAGAGGAGAGGGGTGGAGGGAACGCCCCTACGCTAACTGGACACCGTTCCTCAGCCCAAGACTGGGGGATTTTGAACATTGCCCCCGCCCCAACCCTTGGTGGTTCATCTTGTGGTGGAGCTGTTTATATTACAGGGGGGGGGGGCTACTCCATGTTTAAATTAGGGGCTTTTATGACATGCACTTTCTTCCTCCAGAATAAGGCCTCTCCTTGCCCAGTGAAAGACTAGTTTGGGCCTGGCTTTCAAGTGGACTCAGCTGGGTATTTCCTGGATCTAGAGGCAGAGGTTGAGGGGCGCCTTAGTGGAAGACCCTCCATCCCTCTCATACATGCCATTCCTGAGGGGACAGAAGCTGATTTCTTCCTGCTCCTGAGAAGTTCATGTCTATGGCTGAATCCAGGTGCCTTTCTGTATAGAAAAACTGTGTATCTCCCTCTGAGAAAGGCCCCCTTCTCTTGTCTTGTGTGCTAGAGGATGGCCGGATTCCTCTCTTCCAGCCACTGGCTCATACTATTGTGCGTGGGGCTGCTGGAAGTGGCTTTGTGTGCTGGTTCTTTGGGGTCTGAGAAACAAGAAGGCAGAAGATTCCGAGAGAAAAAATCCCAGTGGAACGAGTATCCTACAGGGCAAGGAAAAGGAAGCCTGCCACTACCAGCCTCTAATGACCCGGTAAGCACTTCCGCTATTTGTAACCAGTGAAGGAAGTGGAACTGATCCAAGTCAGTTGACTTCAGTAGCTTTTGGATAAGGCCGAAAGGGAATGAATGAAAGCCCCACTGACTTCAGTAGCTCTTGCATCAGGACAAAAGGGAATGAATGCATCAAGTAAAATTCAGAGCAGCCAGCATAAGGAAACTGGGGGATGCTTGGAGAGAGGATTGGGTCTTATTTCAGGGCAGGCAGAACATTTACGCCATGAATGTGTGCGTGCATGGGAAGGCAGTCTAATCCATTCTTCTTACTGAAAGCTGAAGACATGCTTTTTTGCCAATGCAAAGGGGCTGATTTTTGTTCTTAGTGAGAAGTTAGCAAAATGGGGGGGGAATAGATTAAATTCTCTGAAAGAAGGAGAATAGCTTGGTATAAATGGCAGCCAGCCAGCCCCCCAGCTGCCTTGCACATGTATTTTGCAGAGCGCAGGTTGCCTGCTCTGCTTGCGAGTTACAATGGGCTAGCTCTGTACAGGTAAAAGACCTACGCAGGAAGTGGTCTGTGCTCCATGCAGTAATAAAATTAAGTGAAATTATGCCAGATCAATAAAGGGTTCTGTATGCTCTTGTGGAATCTCCTTCACAGGATGTTTTTAAAAACTGGCTAAACAAACATCTGTGAGTGACGCGTAGGCAGGCATAGAGCAGGGGTGAGCAAACTGTGCTTCAGGAGCCACATGTGGCCCTTGGACAGTTCAAGGGTGGCACTGCCTTATGGGACTGTATGTTTATTGCACCCGAGTCTCAGCAAACAAATTGCAGCTGCCAGTAGGGGCCGTGTCGTGTACCTCCTGTTCCTGTGACAGTCTGCTATACCATTCACCGCATCTCTGCAACATGCCGGCCCCCATTCATCGATCCTGCCTGCCCGCCTGCAGTGAATATCTGATCAGCTCCCATGTACCTCTCTTCCCTTTTCCTCCTTATCTCCTAAACTCCTTCTCTCCCAACTACCCCTTGGAGCAACATTCCGCCTTTCTATCAACCCCCACCTACACCTCCCCATATCTCAGTCTCCAATCCTACTCCCCACTCCCACTGCTGCCCCCCTCTCCCCAAACCTAATTCCCATCCCCTGTCTTCCCCCATCTCGGATGCCTTTCTCTTGTGCTCTTTGGAACTGTCGCTCTTCCATCCAGAAAGCACCATTCATCCACAGCCTCTTCCACTCCCAATCACTCCAGCTCCTTGCCCTCACAGAAACCTGGATTTCCCCCTGTAACACTGCCACTCCTGCTGCCCTCTCCCTTGGCAGCTTTTCCTTCACCCACTCACCACTCTCTGAAGGCAGTGGTGGCGGTGTTGGACTGCTCCTTGCCAAATCTTGCCAGTTCCAACCCCTCAACATTCCTCTCTTTCACTTTTTCTCTTCCTTTGAGGCCCATTGTGTTCGCTTCTAGTCACCCCTCTACCTCCCGTGTGGCTGTCATCTACCCCCCTCCTGGTTCCCCCTCCTCTTTTCTCTCTGACCCTGATGCATGCCTTCCTTTCTTCCTTTCTGATGACAGTATTCCCACCCTCATTCTTAGAGACTTCAGTAGCCATGTGGACACCCTCCTCTGACCCTGCTGCTTCCTGCTTCCTCTCACTGACCTCTTCGTTTGACCTTCATCTGTGGACTGACTGCCCAATGCACCATGACAGCCACTCCCTTGACCTAGGCCACTTTCAGACATCCCCCCGGCGCAGGCCATGCAGTCTCCTAATTTTCCCAGTGCCTGTCAGCTGTGGGGGCTTGGATGAGGTTGAGCCATCTGCAGCTGAATCCTGACAAGACGGAGGTGATGTTGGTGGGCGAGGGCTTGGGCGGCCTGGGAGTGGTTGATCTCCTCTTGTTGGGGGGGTTCGTCCTCCCATGGTCTCTTAGGTGCGGAGTCTGGGTGTGCTCCTCGATTCACAACTCAGCCTGGAATCTGAGGTTGTGGCCGTGGCGGGGAGTGCTTTTTGGCAGTTACATCTTGTCTGGCGGCTTCGGCCGTATCTCTCAGACTCCGACCTCGCCACTTTCATCCATGCCTTCATCACCTCAAGGCTGGATTACTGCAACGCAGTCTACGTGGGGCTGCCTGGGAAGCTGGTCCGGAGGCTGCAGCTGGTGCAGAATGCTGCGGCCCGTCTCCTCGCGGGGGGGGGGCCGCAGGGAGCACATGACACCTGTGCTCCGGACTCTGCACTGGTTGCCTATAAAGCACTGGGCTAGGTTCAAGGTGCTGGTTTTGACCTTTAAAACCCTTCACGCCCTGGGCCCTGCCTATCTGCGGGACCGCCTCACTCCCCATGTGCCTGTGCGACCCCTGAGATCGTCTGTGGGAGCCTTTTTGGAGGTTCCCCGGGCGAGACGGGTGGCCACTGATGTTAGATCTTTTTCGGTGGCTGCCCCTGTACTGTGGAACTCGCTCCCGGAGGAGGCTCAGTTGACCCCCACCCTCCTGTCGTTTCGACATTTATGTAAGACCTGGCTGTTCCGCCAGGCCTTTGGCGCGGGAGGTGGGTAGGGTGAGTGGGTGGCTGCTTTCCCCCTGCATATGGGATTTTTTAACTTTTTAAATTGTTTGTATTGTTTTATTGTTTTTTATATTGCTGTTCGCCGCCCCGAACTGGTGGGATAAAAATCTTTTATAAAATAAAATAAATAAATAAAAAGCTTCCGCCCTCTCCATTCGACTGAGACTGCCCTCGCCAAAATCACTGATGACTTTCTCTTAGCTAAGTCTAAGGGCCTCTACTCCATTCTTGTGTTCCTCGAATTCTCTGCTCCCTTTGGTACTGTTGACCATGGCCTATTTGCTACGCTTCCTTGGTTTCTGGGACTCTGTTCTCAACTGGTTCTCTTCGTATCTCTCAAACTGCTCCTTCAGCGTTTCTCTTGCTGGTCTACGTTGCTTCCTCTCTCTGTGGGAGTTCCCCAAGGCTCTGTCCTCTCTTCTCCCTTTATACTCTTTCTCTGGGTAAACTCATTGAAACGTACAGCTTCCAGTATCACCTGTATGCTGATGACACACAACTCTGTCTCTCCACTCCCGCATTCTCCCCTCCATCCAATCTCGTATCGCTGATTGTCTCTCTGAAATCTCTGCTTGGATGTTCCGCCACCAACTCAAATTTAATATGGCCAAGACTGAATTCCTCATCTTCCCCCCAAAATGTTCCCCTCCCAATTTCCATTGAGGTTGTCACCATCCAGCCTCTCCCTCAGGTGCGTAGCCTGGGATTCATCTTTGACTCCTCCCTCTCCTTATGCCTCAGATCCAGGCTCTTGCTAAATCCTGTCGTTTCTCTCTGTATAATATTGCTAAAATATGGCCCTGCCATACTGTTTCCACTGCAAAAAACATAGTCCATGCTCTAGTAATTTCTCTCCTTGACTACTGTAACATCCTCCTCACTGGTCTCTTCTGCATTGATCTCTCCCAGTCCCTCCTCATCTCTGTTCAACACTCTGCTGCCAAAGTCATCTACCATGTCTGCTGCTTTGACCACGTTCAGCCCCTCCTCTCTGCCCTACACTGGCTCCCTTTACATGAACGCATTCAGCATATGCTCCTGGTCTTCACCATCAAGGCTCTTCATGGCCTTGCTCCCCCATGTCTCTCCACTCTTGTATCCTGCCACACTCCTGCCCAGGAGCTTTGCTCCTCCTCTGCCCCCACCCTCCTCTAAACATCTTCGCCCCTTCTCTCTTGCTGCCCCCCATGACTGGAACTCCCTCCCTGGATACATTCGTTCTGCTCCCTCCCAACTTTCAAATCCCTCCTGAAAATTTTCCTCTTTGGTCAGGCTTTCCCTAGCTCATCATGAGTGAAATTGCATCCTCTTCCCACCACACCACTCAGAATTTCCCCCCTGTAACTTAGTTATGAACTAAATTAGTTCCTTGTAACTAGGGCCATTTTTAGATGAGCGCAGCGGCGCCCGCGTTTGTTTTTCAAAAGACCCGGCAGTCCGTTCTACACGTGACGCTACCGCCGAATACGCACATGCGCAGGTGATGCGCATCCATTTCCGGCCGCGAACTGACCGGGTCGGCGATCGAGGCCGGTCATACGCAGCCGGAAATGGATGTGCTTCTCCTGCGCATGCGCGTATTCAGCGGCAGCGTCATGTGTAGAACGGACAGCCGGCTCTTTTGAAAAACAAGCGCGGGCACCGCCGCACTCGTCTAAAAACGGCCTAAGTGAAGCACGTGCACCTGCAACTTCCCAACCTCATGACTGTATCCTTGTCCCTCCCAATGTTCACTTTCCCTTGTCTCCCCCTCCCTTGTCTCTCTTAGATTGTATTGTAAGCTCCCTACGGTAGGGACCTGTCTATAACTATTGATTGTACAGTGCCACGTACACTGCTGGTGCTATATAAGTAATAATAATAATACTTGGAATCTCAGTAGTAAGGACTGTAGAGCACCGGCTTCACCAGCCAACCCTGAAGCAGGAGGGGGCTAGGGTTACCACCTGTGGTGAGTTTTTACCTGTCACTGCCATAGGCCAAAATGTTGGGTAAAAAACTACCAAAGGTGGCACCCCTAGAGGGAGTGCACACACATACGCCTGTTGTGGCTCTTAGTCATGTGTAGGGTTGCCAGGTGTCCCGTCTTTGGGGGAGCCTTGGGAAGCTTCCGTCTCCCAGTATGATCGGGATGCTTGAAATCCCACTTCCCAGATCGCGGTGGCTGCTGGAGTGATTCTCCTGTAGTTCAGAACAGCCAGCACTAGGGGGCAAAAGAGAGCAAGAAGGCAAACAGCTTCAGACTGGACCTATGGAAAGTCCTGGATTGTCTCCTGCCCCTTCTGGATTCAGCAACAGTACCCCAGCTGGAGTTGGGCAGCAGGCAGCAGCTGCAGCTGGAAAAACTCTACAGCGCTAGGCAGCAGGATGGCAGCAGTGAACACAATAAATCAACCCCAGAAGAAAGATTTGTGTAGGGGAGCAGTCTGGATTTGGGGGGAGGGGGAGTGCTCAAAGCAGTCCCGACTCCAGCCCCATAGGGTTACCAGACAAACATGTCAAAAAGAAGGAGCACAGTAATGCTTTAGAATGGGGGATGGTATCTGACTGGGAACCCCACTCTCAAATGTCCTATTGGCTTGGATCCAACCACCCCAAGATCAGGGACCACACCAGCTCTTGTACAGCTCCGACATGTAGCATTGTCAGATCTTGCAATTTTCTCACAGGTGTCAGGATTTTAGGGTTTAATTAAACTTGATAATTGGGAGATTTGTGATAAAACAGTGGGGCCCTTTATGTCATGGGGTCATGGGGTGGGGGATCGTTTCCCTCCTGGGGGCCACTTTGAAATTAGCACAAGCTGTGAGGGCCACACAGAACATGGGGGTGGGGGTGCATGAGGGGTATGCTCGGGAAGGAGATCCAGATCATGGATCTGTCCCCTCTCCTTGTGTGCATGCCCTTATCTCTGCTTCCTACCCTCGGGTTGGTTTTTCAGTGTTTGGCAATAGAAACTTGATCCAGGGGCCAGACCTGGGAAATGGAGCCAAATAAAAACTAGCCACAGGCTGCATTTGTCTCCCCTATCTGAATTTCCCCACCCTGTAATAGTCTATTGTAGAAGGAATAAAAAATGCAGCAGAGACTGGATCATTCTCTGTCTCTCTGCCGTGCTTAGAATGTTACAGGCACCATCATAACGGTGCCCCTAAGACACCAGTGTGTCACCAGCTGTGAGGAATCCCTTCTTGGCACCTGCCATTAGGGGAGGGTGCCATTTCTTGGACTGCTGGCTTTCTGTGTGGGCTCTGCAGTGCTGGCACTGCTCAGGCCCACAGAGAATAGGCTTGTTCAGATGTGCTGTACTGCACAGTAGCTGTAGCACTGGAGCATTAAGATGTAATATGAGGGAAGATACTTCATAGGGTGAAAACAAATGTGCAGCCGGCACGCCAGCTACACGGGCAGGGGAGAGGGGCTGCCCCCGGCCGGGTCAGCTCAGGGCACTGAAAGGATGTGCGGCTGACAAGTGCGTCCTCCTCTGCCCCATCCCCGGTGGGGGAAAAGAACAAACGTGCAATCAGGCAGCCCCCCCGCTGTTCCCAGCGCACCTCCAGCCCCCCACCATGGCAGCCATGGCGACCAATCACTGGCAGCAATCCCCACGCGGGGGGGCGGATGGCAGTGGGAACAGATGTGCTGGCCTGCCATGGCCCATGTTGGCCCGCCTGGGTGGCTCTTGGCCTGGCTGTGGGGCCAGAAGCCTCTGGGAGACTACAGCCAGGCCAGCCTTCTACCTGGCCTGGGGCAGCAGTGGGTCCACATCTGGTGGCCCAAAAACAGACGCACCGGTTAGTCTCTGACTGAGGCAGGCCATAGTGGGTCCTCATCACATCTGTTTTCACCCATACTAGCTTCCCCTCACTATGCTATGAGGTAGCGAGGAGAGAAACTATGGCTGCTCTTAGACGTGCACGACACACGTGCAGCACAAAATCATGCCACGTGTAAACATCCCGTGTGGGATTTAGATGCAACATTTTGCGTGTTAAATCCGGTCGCGCATTCTTTTAAAGCCGCAAATTAAATACCTTGGCATCAAGGTACTTAAATTGAGTATTTAAATCGTCTGCCTGTGTGGCTAAATGGTGAGGTGAAGGAGGCTATTAGAGCCAAAAAGGCATCCTTTAAAAAATGGAAAGAGAGTCCCAATGAGGTAAATAAGGAAGAGCATAAACGTTGCCACAGTAGATGTAAAAAGTTAATAAGGCAGGCCAAAAAGGAATTTGAGGAGCAACTTGGTAAAGATGCTAAAACTAATAATAAAAACTTTTTCATGTACATCAGAAGCAGAAGCCTGTTAGAGAGTCAGTTGGGCCATTAGTGACCAGGGGGTGAAAGGGGCACTTAGGGAGGAAAAGGACATTGCAGAGAAGCTGAATGAGTTCTTTGCTTCGGTCTTCACTGCAGAGGATGTTGGGGAGATACCCACGCCTGAACCTTACTTTGTAAGTGATGAATTGGAAGAGCTGTCACAAATCAACGTGACTCTGTGACACGAAGAACCTGGAAATACCTGAGGAGGGGATGACGGGGGAGCCCCGTGCAGCATCCTAGGGACTCCCCTACGTCACCAGGACAAACCCGGAACATGGCTCTGCAGACACAACCGCCAGCTGTAACAACATCGCCAGCTGGACCCCAGGCAGCGGTCCCACCCAGGCACAATGCGCGCCTGGCAGAACACTGCACGATGCCAGGGGGTGGGGCCCAGCCAGCAGCACAAGCCGGAAGCTAATAGCAAGGGGCATAAAAGGGCCGGCGGGGGCAGCAGTTCCCCGCCAGTAATCGCAAGAGAGACTGCCCCCCCCTTGTGGTTTATTGTTGTGTGGGAGCATACACGCCTGGAGACTGAGTGTCTCTTCCCTTCCTACTTCCCTCGTGTGCCTTGGATATACCTGTGAGTACGTGCTGCCTTATTGTTCCTTCTCTCTATCTCACTCCCTTGTGTGAACACTTCCCTCATCAATCCTCCTCCTATTCCCCCAAGTATGTGCATTGTCCCCTCCTTCCTTCACCCCCCCTTTCTTGATCTCTTTCCCCGACCCCCACCCCCAAAGGATCCCGGGGCCCCGAATCCCCAGCACCGTGATCCCGCCCCCCTGCTCACACACTGGGGTGTGTGTAGGAGTGAAAGTCCCCCGAGTGTGTCCCCCCTCCTGCTTCCCTCCTCCTCCCCTTTGGAGCCACGCACACCTCTCAGTCCCTATGATGATCTGGGTTGCTCTCAGTGTCTGAGAGAAAGCCCGCCTAAGATCCTGAGGGCGTTACTGACCCCGTGGTATCACTGCGAGGGGAACCGGGAGTCTGAACTACACTTCTGCCCCCTTCCCTCCTTCCTCAGTCCCTTCCCTTCTCCTCTGACCCGTCCCCCCCTAACAGACTCTGGAGGAGGTTCTAGAGCAAATTGACAAACTAAATACTAACAAATCACCAGGACCAGATGGCATTCACCCCAGAATTCTGAAGGAACTCAAATATGAAATTGCAGACCTACTGTTAGATTTGTAACCTGTCACTAAAATCTGCCATTGTACCTGAGGACTGGAGAGTGGCAAATGTAACCCTGATATTTAAAAAGGGATCCAGAGGTGATCCTGGAAACTACAGACCAGTAAGCTTGACGTCTGTGCTGGGCAAAATGGTGGAAACTGTCATTAAGAACAGAATCACTGGGCATGTTGACAAACATGGCTTAATGGGGAAGAGTCAACATGGATTTAACAAAGGTAAGTCATGCCTGACTAATCTGTTGGAATTCTTTAAGGGTGTAAATAATCATGTGGATACGGGAGACCTGGTAGATATAGTGTACCTGGATTTCCAGAAAGCATTTGATAAGGCCCCACATAAAAGACTCTTGAGAAAATTAAAAAGTCATGGGATAGGAGATAGTGTCTTGCTATGGATCAGAAACTGGTTAAAAGATAGAAAGCAAAGGGTAGGACTAAATGGTCAGTTTTCACAATGGAGAGATGTAAAAAGTAGTGTGCCCCAGGGATCTGTATTGGGGCCGGTGCTGTTTAATGTATTCATTAATGATCTGGAAAAGGGTGTTAAGAGTGAGGTGATCAAATTTGCAGATAACACCAAGTTATTCAAGGTAGTTAAAACATGAGCAGACTGTGAAGAACTGCAACAGGATCTTACGAGACTGGGTGCCTGGGCATCTAAATGGCAGGCAAGATTTAATGTGGACAAGTGCAAAGTAATGCACATAGGGAAAAATAATCCAAACTATGAGTACACAATGCTGGGTACTAAGCTAGGAATTACCACTCAGGAAAAGGATCTGGGAGTGATTGTGGACAATACACTGAAATTCTCAGCCCAGTGTGCAGCAGCGGTCAAAAAAGCAAACAGAATGTTAGGAGTTACTTGCAAAGGGATAGAGAATAAAACTGAGGATGTCATAATGCCTCTATACAAATGGATGGTGCAACTGCACCTGGAATATTGTGTGCAGTTCTGGTCGCCCTATCTCAAAAAAAAGACATAGCTGAACTAGAAAAGGTACAGAGAAGGGCAACGAGAATGATAACGGATATGGAACGGCTTCCATACAAAGCGGGGCTGACAAGCTGGGTCTCTTCAGCTTAGGGAAGAGAAGACTGAGAGGGGACATGATAGAGGTTTATAAAATCTTGAGTGGTGTGGAACGAGTAGACAGGGAACGGTTATTTACCCTCTCAAGTAGCACTAGAACTAGGGGACACTCCATGAAACTAGCTGCTGGCAGATTTAAAACAAATAAAAGGAAGTACTTTTTTACTCAACACACAATTAACTTATGGAAATTGTTGCCAGAGGACGTTGTCAAGGCCAGTAGTATAGCTTGGTTTAAGAAGGGACTGGATAAGTCCTTTGAGAATAGGTCCATTAATGGCTATTAACCAAGTAGCTTATGGGATGAACTTCTTACTGTCAGGAGCTGGGAGTGAACAATGGGGAATGGATTGCCCATTGTGACAGTTGGTGCTTCTCCCAAGAGAAAGAGATTGGCCACTGTCGGAGGACAGGATTGTGGGCTTGATGGACCATGGTCTGACTCAGTATGGCGCTACTTATGTTCTTATGAGGTATTTAATTTGCGACTTTAAAAGAATGCGTGACTGGCTTTAACACGCAAAATGTCGCGTCTAAACTCCACATGTGGGATATTTACACGTGGCATGATTCTATTATTTACTATTATTATTTATTTTAAAATTTTCTATCCCGCACCCTCCTGCCAAAGGCAGATTGGGGGCGGCATACAAAATTAAAACATAAAATAAATTATATAATAAGATATACAACCCAACAAAACAATAAATCCATCATTCCCCCCCCCCAACCCAATCCCACCCTGTCCCTACCTGTCTCTCTTACCAAACGCCTGCTGGAACAACCAGTTTTTACATTGATGCCTGAAGGATGGAAGGTCTTGGGTCAAACGAGCCTCCACCAGGAAGGAGCTCTATAACAGGGGTGCAGCGACTGAGAACGTCCTCTCCAATGTGACCCGCTGCCAAACACGGGGGGCCTCCAAAAGGGCGCCCCTGGCCGAGCACAGTGGCCGTTCCAGAGCCCGGGAGTGAGGCAGTGCCGCAGGTAGGTGGGGCTTTATAGGTCAGCACCAACACCTTGAATCAGGCCCAGTAGGCAACAGGCAGGAGCACCGGGGTTATGTGCTCTCGGCGGTCCGTACCCATAAGGAGACAGGCCGCCGATTCTGCACCAGCTGCAGCCTCCGAACCATCACTTTCGGTAGCCCCACGTAGAGTGTGTTGCAGTAATCAAATTTCAGTAATTTTATGTTGCGTGTGCACCGCACACGTCTAAAAGTGACTTATGCCTGACCACTATGCGGACCAAAAATTTTACTCATTCACTCTCCTCCAGCTATCCCACAATTTTCTGTTGAGGATCGTCTCTTACTTCCATGCTTTGAGGGGATGATCCCCTTCTCCTGTGTAACTAAGCTAAGCATGTGCATCTGTGACCTCTCAACTTTATGAATGTATCTTTGTCTCTCTCTCGTTCCCCAATCCCCCCTACCCTTCGTCTTCCCTCCCTTGTCTCTCCTAGATTGTAAGCTCTTTATGGCAGGGACCCTGTCTATATTTAACAGTTGTAAAGCACCAGGTACTGCTTGCACTATATAAATACTTTATAATAGCCTGCACCCAAACCCTAGTGAGCATGTGCATGAGAGACAGCATTTGTGTGTGTGTGTGAGAGAGAGAGAGAGAGAGCGAGCGTACTGTGTGTCTGTTCGTCCCATACGTGGGGAAGATGCTGTGTGTTAGGTTGGAAGGGGCAAGGGGGGACTGTGTGGTGGCCCTGTGTGAGTGGTTAGTTAATGTTAATTTATACATATTTATTATGAGTTTCCAAAACCTGGTAACCTTAGTCATATGATTGTGGTATGTGGTTTTGGGGGGTGGGAACTTTGCCCACAGCTTGCATAGAGCATCTTGCAGTGCCGGATCCAGGGAAGTTGGGGCCCCTTGGGAAATGGTTGTGTGGGCCCCCTGCAAACACATGAATATTTGACAGTCATCATTGTTAAGGTAATGGTGATGTAATATGCTTCTCTTTTGAGGGAATGCCCCCCCCTTCCACACCAGTCCACCATGAAGCCCTGTCTTTACACACGTTTGACATACCTGGACTTTGTCTGACTCACCATCTCAGCCCAGAGAGATGGGACCAGCTCAGCACTGTGGTCCCACATCACTCCCCAACGGAACTTCATTGATACCTGTTATGGACTGACCCACTGAGAGAGATTTGTGGGCCTGGTACATCCTGTTAGCTGAGGACCCCTTACCTTCCATTCCCCCCCATCATAAGCTTTGAAATCAATGTCTAGAAATCATGCTAGTACTTTATTTACCCATATGTTATTTGCAATTATTATTTTATCTCTTATATTTTAAAGTATATCAAGAAAGAATATGCTTTGTCCCCCCTCCCCCAGTTGGTGGCCCAGGACACTGTATCCCTAGTTCCTCCCCCTCGTTAGACCTGGCTATGGGCCTGCCCCAGGGAGAGGGGGACGCTTCACCTGGGCTCCAGATCCACTTCCACCAGCCCTCTTAATGACAGTCCTCTCCTGACTCTACCAACTCTGAAAAGAGCCACTGCGTTGGGAAGGGGCACACGTGGCAACTCAGTGGATAAGGAGGGCCAAGCCAGCATCACATGGTGCCTGCACTTCCTACTGCAGGAAGACTACTGCATCAGCCGGTACTGGTTATTCCCCTGCCACTTTTATGATAGCGAGGCACCCTACAGGCAGGGCTGCAGCTGCCCTGATCTATGTGACAGATCTGCCCCCAACTGGTTATTCCCCCCAGTAACACACTGACAGCCCCCACCAGAGGCATAGCTAAGTTGGAATGGGCCCCAGTGCAAGAAATGGACTTGCCTCCCCCCCCATCACCATCATCTCCTCTGGCCCATCCCCTCCCCTCCTTCCTCTCCCCTGTGCTTCTCACTTCCCTGGAGGATAGGTCCATAGGTTCTTGGAGGATAGGTCCATTAATGGCTATTAGCCAAGTAGGTTTTGGGGATGTAGTAACCTCTTACTGTTAGGGGCTGGAACAGGGAATGGATTTCCCATTGTGACCTGTTGGGTGCTTCTCCCAAGAGACAGAGTGTCACGGGTTGGAGGTCCGCACCCTCACTTTACCGGGTTTGAGTGACTCAGTTTCCCTCACGTACAGCCCACTTGAATCAGTTTTTCTCTCTGGATGATTCAAGCCTGCCGCAGGGACAACCCCTTTGTCACCCAAGGGCCTGATCCTTCCTGTTTACAGACTCTTTAATCTCTGGGTTCGCAAGAGCTTGAGAGCCCCTGTTACTCACTTGTGTTCCAGTGTTAGACACAGACACTTCTTCATAAAGATAAGAAGTAAGTTTATTGATTACATAAGCAAGATTGTTGATACAGAGTGGTTATTAGAAATCAAAGGTAAATATAACGCATTCCTAACCTATACTGGTTGAGATCCTAAATAAGCATCTTACCCTACCAAGGTCCATAAGTTCTTCTCAGTCCTTGATGTAAGCGACTGGGTCTTCAGTCTTAGAGTTGCTAGAAAGCAAAGTCCCCTCTCTCAGTTCATGGTTTGGCTCAGCCCTCCTGGCTGCAAGATGTTGAGTGAGTTCCTGATAGTCTCTCTCCCCTCTGGGGTACAACTCCTTATATCCCCAGGAGGAAACCCCTCATATCTTCTCAAGGCTTCTAGAGTTCCTTTTGTTCTCTTTATCAGCTTTTCTGTCTCTTGCACGTAGGCAATGGCTGCCTGCATTAGCATATTAAATGTCTCTGGCCATCCGTCTGGGGCAAATCAACAAACTGTCTTTCCATTTCCTGGAGCTTGGTCAAGTGTCACAGTCTTGATTTGAGCTTTACAGTTCTTAATTGTAACATTACATACATGTGGAACCTTTTGCTTTACCTATTTACCAGACTTCTAGTCTACATGTAGGCCCATGTTACATGTGTGTGACCCTATGTTCCTCCATGACAGCCCCCCCGTAAGAAAGCATGTGCAGTGTGCACGACAGAGTTCCGTAACATGCTTAGACTGGTGTGTCCTGTCGGTGTGTGTAGGGATATGCAACCCCTCTACCTCATTTCCATGTGTTTGAATCATATTAAAGTTAGACCTTTGGTTTTCCAAACCCTCTGTCAGCCCTGTGGGGCTATCATGTTCACTTGTTTTTCACCATGTCTTAGTGGAGTGATCCTCAGGATTCAGTGTTTCTGGGTTCACTCTATTGTAGGGGTATACCCTGAGGTGTCTATGTCCCTCTGCCCCGTGTTGCATGTGGGGTTCCTGTGTTCCTCCGTGACACAGAGATTGGCCACTGCCAGAGACAGGATGCTGGGCTTGATGGACCATTGGTCTGACCAAGTATGGCACTATTTCTGTTCCTCTGCTTGCTGTGCCTGAGCCCTGGAGGCCTTCATACCGCCGCCACCAGTGCTTTCTCCATCCTGTGCTGCCCACTGGTTGGGTCCCACATGCACTGTGCACTGCAGGCACATCTGCTTCCGCTCAGCTCAGTCTCTGCCCAGCCACACCGCAACAGGACAGGATTTGTGCCCTGCCCCCAGCTTGGGCCCTGGGACAGAAGGAACATTTGTATAATAGCTGCACCTCTGCCCCCCAACAAAGTTACATAGCCCCCCTCAGACACACACTAACTCAGCCCATCAGGTACATGGTCCTGCCTACCGTACCTACCTCATCCCACAGACACGTACTGGCTCACCTCTTAGAACAGGGATGAGGAACCTCCAGTCCATGTGCCAATTCCAGTCAGTGTCTTTTTTTGGCCCCTTTCCAGTTCCTGGATCTGGCATGTGGATCTAGCCCCTAACCTCAAGAACCAAAAGATCTAGCTCAGAGGAAGAAAGCAGCAATGAGGCATGCACTCAAGGACAGAGGATCGATCCAAGGCACAGATCCATGATCTGGACCCTCCTCCTTGCCTTGAGCACCCCCCTTGAGCACTCTTACCCCCAACTCCTATCTGAATTGCAGAGCTTTTACTAATTTGCAAAGTGTTCCCCACCCCTGCATTAGAGAAAGGAAAATGTTATCAGGTCTGATGGGCCCATATGTTATGTCAGTGCTTCTCACTGCAAGTGGTTGTTTCTAGTTTATTCCTGGACCCCATGTAGTGGGACCCCTTCCCAAATTGTTAAGGGCCCTCCAGGGGCTGGGGCTTCATACATTTGAGCAGGGCCTGTATTTTACACCCGTGCTTTTCACACCCACATTGGTACTTCAAGTTTATTCATGGGTCCCATGTATTGGAGACCCCTGTGGAGTCCTTCATGGGTCCCTGCGGGGCTCTCCAACAGCTGGGGCCCTTTGCGGCTGCACCGCCTGCATTTAGCTGGATCTGGCCCCGGCATCTTTTCTTGGAGCAGGGGGTTGGACTAGACTCTTGATGTCCCTTCCAACCCTAGGATTCTATCTATGGTTCTGTTCAAACTGAGGGGGTTCCATCTTGAGCCCCTGCGGGGCCAATTTGGTGCCAGGAGAGAAGCTGTCTCAAATAGCAAGATTCTAGCCCAATGAAGGCTCAGTAACTCCCCAGGACCTGGTTGGACTGGGAAGGTCAGACACACATCTCTATGGGGAAAATGCAGTGAATGCGGGTCCCTGTCTGTGGGGACGCCTCTGTGATTCCAAAGGTTGTATTCTCCAAATGAACCCAGACAAACCTGGAATTGGATAGCTACAAATGGAATCATTAAATGACTATTAATCCAGTTTATCAGGGGACATAACCTCTAAGAGTCAGGAGCTGAGAGTAAACAGCAGGGAAAGCATCGCTTCGTTGTGATCTGTGGTATACTTTCTGAAGCCACTAAAGGTGGCCACTGTTGGTGACAGGATGCTCAGTTCAATGGACCATTGGCCTGACCCACTTTGGCACCTCTTGTGTTCTTACTAGCAGAGACTCCACTGGACCAGCTACAGAAGGGAGTAAAGGTACTAACAAAGTTGTCAGGTGATCCTTATTTTAGAGCCCTACGGCTCTACAGAACTGTAATAAAGAGTAGGAAATCAACAGACATAACACACATGAAACATACATGTATATGGTGTGAGCACTGTATGTTAATATTTTGTAGCCATGTTTGGTGTCATACCACTCAGAACTGGGGTATGACACCTCTCAATGATGAAAATGATGAAATATTGGATGGAAACTTCATATGTAAGAGATATGAAACAAGAATACATTGTAAGTTATGTAACTGAAGGGAATTTCAAAAACTGATTGTGAGTCCAAAGATGACAACCACTCTGTCTGAGAGGGACAGGTTGAATCCACAAAATCAATTAACAACTCAATAATGGCTGTCACTGCCAAAGCCATTACATACGTGACTCAAGGCACATCTAGGGAAAACTCTGGAAGAACTGAGAAAGGTGGGAAGAGCCATCAAAAACCTATTTGAGGACCATCAGAGACAAATTAGAGAGATTAATTCCTTCAATCAACTTGGAACTGAAAAACAACAATGGAAGCAAGAGACTTGTTGCCCAGCTGAAACTCCATCAAGGCTGAGAGAGAAAAGATTTTTAAAAGGAATCATTGGATAGGGTAAGATTAGCTCAGAGCTCACTTAGTAAAGTAGAATTGCATTATATATATATATAGTTTATTGCACTCTCAACATAATCTTGCACTCTATTTTAATCTTGATTCATGAATTAAAATTCTTTTAACGAAGGTTGCTGTGCTTGCGTGGATACTGACATTGAAGTGACACCGTGGAGGGAATTGCTGAGTAAGAGACTCAGACAAACCTTATATTCATTTCTGTGCTTTGGGAAGCTGTGAGGCAAAGGTGACAGAGAGAGTTAACCCCTTACAGGCTAGAAATGTTCTGGAGAGAGCTGGTCCACTGGGTGCTGTAAGTAGGGAAACTGGGTCACAGACAGCATACCAGATGTCTCTTATTCTGACCACCACAGGTCCACAGAATGTAATGGACTTGCTTATTTCATGATACCTCCACTTTGGAGTGTGTGGGGTTGGGTTGCTTTTGTTTTGTTGTTTGAAATTTTGATCTTTCAGCCCTAGGTGTACTAATGGCAGCTGTGAGATCACCTTCTGCCTCTTCTTCTGCCCTCAGAGCAGGGGAAGACCAGAGCTGTCTCCAGTAGTTTGAGAATGCGTAGAAAGCATCTGGACAAGGGAGACAGCTGTTAGTGCTTGTCAGTGCTTTTTCACTCTCCCCGTTGGAGACAGCATGTGACAGCAGCCCCCATTCGCCCAGTTGGCCATGTGACAGCAGAGCCCACTGCTGTAAGCTGGGGATCGGATGAAATGCATGAAGCAGGGCCGTTTAGAGAGGCCAGCTCTGGCAGTCTATTGAATCTGTCGTCAGCACAGAAACATTTGGTCAGACATGCCCTGCCACTAAGTAGCTGAGTAGAATGGCTGGCACAGGGGCTCTGCCAGCCCACCCTGCTCAGAGAGGTTGGGAGATTCGGCACATCCTGGAAGTCTCCCCCACCACTCGCCTCGCAGAGGCAGCCCAGAATGAGACCAGCTGCATCTCTGCACATCCTGGAGGCTCAGGCTCTCCAGCCTGTTTTGAATTAACATTGAGGGAAGCAAAGCTGTTCGAATGATATCTTTTATTGGACCAACTACTGTTGGTGGAAATAAGCAGGCTTTCCGGCCACACAGCGCCCTTCCTCAGGCATGTAGCGTAGCCAGTCAAAAGTATATAAACTGAGCAAACACAGGGCAGTATATAAAGAGGCAGGAAAGAGTGAGATAAGATAAGGCAAGGTGACTAGTGGGGTGGGGGTGTATTGAGAAGGAGAAAAGTGCCGGACATAAAAAAGCAGAGGCTAAGGATGTGAAGAAGACAGACATAGACGTGGGATAAAGGGGAAACAGCTAAGGTGAAGACTTGTGAAATTCCAGAAGAAAGGATCTGGGAACGTAGACCCTACATATGACAGTGTCTGACTTAACAGCCCTAGGTGTGCTGATGGGTGGAGATTATGAGGCCTTTTGACAGGCTTGCTGCAAAGTGCTCACTCAGCAGAGGTGCTTACTTTGGCTACTGGCCTGTGTCTTGTGGCTTACCCCCAAAACATACGCACGACAGCCATGGACACTAGGGTGGCCATATCTACCCTTTAAAAGAAGACGCTTATGAAAAATACACAGTGCAGGGCTGTACTGGAACCAATGCAACCCTGCAACATGTATTTTTCATGTATACTCTTTTAAAGGGGTGGTATGGATGCTGAGGGGAAAAAAACATGGGCTAGTTATTCTTAGATTGTAAGCTCCTTGGGGTAGAGACCTGTCTATAACTATTGATTGTACAGCACCAGGTACATAGCTCACGCTATATAAATAATATTCCGTTTGGACAGGGGAGTGTTGCCTTCCTTGTTACCCTGGAATTGGTGGGCACAAGGTCAGAGGGCCTGATCCTGCAAATATTTTTGCATGTGCCTGGTAATGAACTGAAGCGCCAGCAATGTGTTTGTCACTGAAGAGTCATGATTAGTCAGGTCCCTGCCCCAAGGGGTCTGCAGTCTAGGATTGACAACAGAGGGGTGACAAGGTGGAGGGGAGCATAGGGACACAGACAGACATTTAAGAAGTTGAGGCCCTGGTCCTGCAAAGATGTGTGAACGTTCTTGGTGATGAACTGAAGCAACAGCTAGGTTAGGTGACCTTCCCAATGTCATGCAAAAAGTTTGTGTCCAAGCCAGGGACTCTACCTGCTTCTGACTCCTGGCATATGGCTTTCTGACCTGTCTGCTTTGACCCTAAGATATCATAAGCTCCTTAGGGATGGGGGCTTGTAAAGATTTTGTGAGGGTCTGGCGGCACAATCACACCTGGCAGCTGGTAAAGGTGTTCTGGGAAGTGCGGGGGATCAGCGTTTGGGAACAAATGAAAATGCTTCATTCTGCCAGAAACTGAAGAAGTGAGCAGCTGGAGTGATCAGAGAACAAGTACTGGGGGTGGCGAAGCTACTCTTCATCTCCAGATGGGCAACTGTCAGAGCTGGCCCTAGTCATGTACAACATGTGCAGTCGCACATGGCCCCATGCCAGCCTAGGCTCTGCACCTGGGGGTGGCAGCCCTGGCAAATTATTTAAACTATGCAAATTAGGCCACGTAGCAAGACTTCGCACATGGCCCTGCAAATCCTGGGGCCGGCCCTGGCAACCTTTGGCTCACTGATCTAAGAATTCTGCATCCCATATTAAAAAGTGAACCAGTACTCTAGACCCCAACCTGCAGACCTGATGGGACCAATGACTAGCCCAAGATCTAACACGTTGACAGGAAAGGTATAGAATCCTGACCCCACTGGTAGAAGGCTGCCACTCTTCTGTCCTGTCAACCTAGGCCTGTTATGTGGGGATCCTATCTACTGCATGACACCGTCAACTCTGTCCTGACCTGCCACTCCATTAACATTTCTGACTGCTAATTCCTTGGCAGCAGTGGATCGGCTACCTAATCAGTAGCTACTTAGCAAGTGAGTGTGTCTTGTGTGTGTATGTGCATACGTGTGCATGCATAGGAGTGTCTGTGTGGGTTTGCACGGGTGGGTGTGCACCTATGTGTATGTGTGCATGCATAGGCATGGGGAGCAGTTGCATGGGAGTGTAGAGGGGTGTATGTCTGGGAGATGTCTTTGGCCAATTCATTTGATTTTTCCCCCCAAGATTAGTGTGTTTGTGTTGTGCTTCCTTTGAAACGTCTCTGTGCCAACTAGCATAGCCATGGGCCCCTAGCCACTTGCCTTTCTGACTAGAGAATGGCTGCTCCTGTCTAAAGGGGTGTGGGAGGCAAAATGAAGAAGGGGAGACAGTTTTCTCCATGCTCCACATCCCCACCTCTCTTCCCAGCCACCTTGTTGGTTTCTCCCATCAGGAAACAGTCACCACAAGGGCAGGGAGCATCAACCCTCGAGATGCCTGGATGCTCTTTGTGAAGCAGTCAAACAAGGGGGTGAACAGCAAGAAAAGGAGCAAAGGCAAACCACCCAAATTCAAGGTAGGACTGGTTCATGCTCCCATTGCCTCCTGCTGCCCCAGCCCAGAGGGCCAGTGGCTCACCATGGCCTTTCCCCACATTCCACCTCTTCTGATGCCCCAGCCACACCCCACGGTTGCCCACCATCTTTTGGGGCTGGATTCTGGTGTGGTTCTGTACCTGTTTGCCTCTAGCTAGAAACTTGTTCGTATGCTCTGCTGCCACATCAGTTCAGTGGCTCCCAGCAAAGGTAGTTACGGAGGTGACCTCATGGGAGCATTTGAGGACAGGGATGGGAGGGCATGGCTGGGTGGAGGTTGGAGCTGGCCATGTTGTATCTGAAATGTTTAGTGTAAATCACAAGGCACACTGATCTGAAGAATTGCCTTGTGTTTGGGGTTCCAGTTTGGCATGCCTGGCCCACCTGGTCCGCCAGGGCCCCCGGGAGCCCTGATTACGCAGGAGGAGCTGCTGAGGGAATTCCGGTTGCTGCTGAAAGGTACGGTGTGAAAGTTGTCAGCTAAGTGGGCAGAGATGGCACCAACTGGGCTGGAAGGGTCTTGACAAGGGGCACATTAGCACGTGTTTATGGACATCTTAGCAATAGGCTGACTGTCTAGGAGTGAGCTGAAGGAGAGACTGTATTTTATGTGTGGCAGCTTGTATCGCAAACTCACTCCTGTTACAGTAAGACCTCCTCACCTCTCTAATCCAGGGCCTTCTTTTTCTGACGTGCTTGGTGCCCCAAGGGCTATAAAGTGTGTCTGTTCAGCACATTCAATACATACCAGAATCCTGCTGTATCTGGACACCTCTGATCTGCTCAGAAACATGTTCCCCATAGTGTCTACATACTATGTATGTAGTGTGAGTGGTTGGGGTTCTACTGTCTGTTGCAAAACGTCTGACCCAACCTTAGCAGCAATAATCAGAGGCCCAGGAGTAGCTGGCATCCTTCATTTTCATTGCTGCAAGGAAAGCACAAGTTCCCTCACTTCAGAACCACCCAAAACCACCAGAACAGAATATGCGGCCTGACTCAGGCCTGCGTGGGTGGGTTAGGATCATAGAGTAGAGGTGTTGCTTCTCCTAACTATGCCAAATTGCTAAGGTTTGGCCCCATACAGTGATGGCCCAGACCTACTACCACGGAAGGCCAGTGGAATTTTGCTATTGGCTTCAACATGAGTGGGCCAAGTCAGTTCGTGGAAACCTTTTTCAAATCAGTGACTCCTGAGGCTGCTTGTGTGTTCTGGTTTCCTAGGCATAGTCAGGGAGCGGGAGAGGATGAATCTGCAGGCCTGTGGAAATTGCCAGGAGCTTGAGGCAGATGAGGAGAGAGGAGAGGACAATGTCTTGGCCCTGCTTGCTGGTCCTTTGGCAGAGGGCAGACAGCAGCATCGTGTGGAGGCGGCCTTCCACTGCCGCATTCGGAGGAACACATCTATCGAGCGGCGGTCACTGCAGGAGCTTCGGGGCTATAACATAGTGAGTAATGGAGGCTGGGGAAGGGGGATTTACTAGGCTCCGTTATACCATACGTCTGCAAATCCAGCATCTCCCCTCTGGCCGGGGCCAGGATCTAGTGTCTTGGAGGCAGGCAGGGGTGCCCATGAGCAAACACCCACCCTGAGGGGTTCAGAAGTCCTGAGACTGCCCCAACCCCCAAAATCATAAGATTTACTTTAAAGTCATGAGATTTTTTTTTACAAATAACCATACCATTTTGGTTCTTTGTATTTGCCTTCTGGTCTCTGGGCTGTCAGACACAGGCTGCACATACAGGGTCACTGTTACAGGTTAGTGACATACCTCTTGCTACTGCTCCAGCTGCCTAACACGTGGGCAAGCGTACATTTGTTCAAGCAAACCAAGGAGCTAGCCACAGAGGCAGGGAACATGGGTCTGCAGGGTTTGCTGCTCGGAACAAATCTGGGGAACTCATCAGGAGACCCACAGGGCAGCTGAAAACATGGACATGTTTATTCAGTGCCACCACACAGTGGCTTTGCTGAGTCTTTTTTCACTAGTGGGGAATCTTTGTCTTGTCAATTTTGCCGTGGGGGAAGGAGCTTGGCCTTGTTGATTTCATCAGTGGGATGGTGGGCTTCATTAATTTATGCTGCCACCTGATGGGCTCCCCCTGTTGGTCAGAGTCCATAAGGTGGCAGCATGAATACAGAACAGCATGCAGCACCACCATGGGATGACATTGCACTAAGTACCATGGCACTGATTTTCTCCCTGGTTAACTGTAGCATGTAGAGTCACCCCCAGTTTCAGCTTTTTCTCAGCTACGAGGACTGGGAATTTGCTGTTTAAACAATGAAAGCTGGGATGCTGACAAGCTGGCAGCCCTGCTGAAGATCCCAGGGAGACTTCTCCTGGCTTGCATTAGCCAGGCTGTCCTCTTGCAATAGCAGTGCACTTTGGGAATCCCACCAAGCATCCTACTGAACCTTTGCTGATAGTTGCATCGAACGCCTCCAGCCTTTGCAGTCTCTCATGTCAATGCCTCCATTCTCTGCCTCAGGGCTGTGCTAGCTCAGAGACCAGGGCCATGAGTAATCCCTCCATAGTCACTCTCTCCCATTCTTTGTTCTCAGCTTGAGAAAGAAGAGGCATTTCACCGCGGCCTGGGACTGAACCTGATCAGTGGCCAGTACATGGTGCCCATCACCGGATACTACACTTTTGCAGTTACACTGCACATTGGTAAGGGTACCTGCTGTCCAGCAGGTTGATTTGGGAATACTGGGTAATCTAGGCCTGCCTGGGGTAGATCAGCTGAGCCCCCCAGACTCCAAATCCCAGCTTAAGATTTGGCCGTTTCTCTCATACTGGTCAGGATGCCCTCAGGTGTTCTGCTTGGAGAACAGTAAGGGATTCCTTTTCAAGCATGAAGAACAGAGGTCAAAGTTTAGATGCACATTGGAACCATGGCTCAGCACTCTGGCGAGTGCAGTTCTAGGTACAGCTGTATCAGTTACCTACAAAAATGGGTTAAATTGATGGTACCCGAACTGTCTTAGACATAGAACAGTTGGGTACCACTTTGCCATGTTACCTTAGTTTCTGTTTTGCCACTTTCCCATCCATTTCCCCCCTGTAATTTAGGGACACTGTGGGCAGATGGCACAGATGGACCCATACAAACATGTGGACCATAAATTATATTTTATTTTCCCAGTTTGTCCATCCTCTGCCCTTTCCCCTTTTCTTGTAAACCGGAACGATGAAAAGATGGCAACACGGCAAGTCAGAGCAAATCAGAGTAACGGCACCATGACAATTAGGTGGCCGGGTACCTCTGTCCTAGTACCCAGCTACCCATCTGTTAACTGCCTGGCTACTTGGAAATGAGGCATATACCCACAAGAAGCAAGTGTTGAACTGGCTACCCATTGCAGCTCTAGTTCTAGGCCAGTCACTTCCAGAGCATCATCCAGAGCCCATATGCTCTGCAGCCAGTCTGTGAAACTGGCTGTTGCAACAGCAGAGCGAGCACTAGCACCCCAGTCATCCTGAGAGAGCTGGTGGGTGACTGAAGTGCCATGGGGTCACAGTCAGCACACATACATGGTCGTCATTCCTCAGCTTCTTCCCCATGCCTGTGCAGCCACACACACAGCCCACGAGCACAAGCCAGACTGTGGCCACCTCGGGCAGGTGCATGATGGTCCATGAGGAACTCTGAGGGTTGCTGTTGTGCTCCAGTGGGACGTGCAAGCATGCAAATGGTTTCCAGGCTGTAATTAAACCTAGAGCTGCTTGAATCACTTGCTTTTCTTTGTCCTGTGAACAAAGTCACCAGTATCCCTCATATTTGTTTGGAAGTTCTTGAAAAGGGCAAATCTTTGCATTTAGGGGCACTTTCCCAGGATTCTGACAACCAAACACAATTAGTTTTCAGTGCAGGTTGGAAGGGGAAATGCCCAATTTTGGTGTCTTCTTGCTCGAGCCAGCAAACAAAAGCGGATTCCAGTTTTCAGGTTCCAAAAATATCAGCCGACCCTGAGGATTTCTGCAAAAATTCCAGCCCTATGAAAATGCTTGTTTTAATTGGGGCGGGGGGAATCAGTTTGAAAAATTTCCCTCTCCTTATAAATGACTGAACAATGAATGGACAATTTAGGAGAAACTCTATTCCCAGGCCAAGCAGTATTGCCCCATTGCTGCCTTGTGCTCCCATCTTTCTGGATCTACTTCAGCCACAAACAATAAACTTGAAGACTCAAAATAAACAGAAGCCACAGTTTGCTCTAACAATGTATCCCTGTCTCTCTGTCCTCTCCACCAACCCTTCATCCTGTGTCTTCTAGATTGCAAGCCCTCTGGGGCAGGGACCCTGTCTATAATTAACGATTGTAAAGTCCAGGTACATTGCTGGTGCTATATAAATAAAATAATAATAAATAATAATAACTGGCTGCCATGAACAAGAATTCTATCCCAGCAACAGGCACAGTATTGTCCTCCTGATGTGATCAGCTCCTCTCTCTTCCAGTTCATGGAAACCCCCAGAAGAAGGGGCAATCCCGAGCTCGAGATCGTCTGCGGCTGATGATCTGCGTCCAGTCACTCTGTCAAAGCAACACGTGAGTTCGTGGAGCAGAGGCAGCCTCACTCAATGGAAACATGCAGGCAGCTCCCCATTTAGAGAAGGAAGTTTCATCTCCTTAATGCACACAGAGAGAGCCTGAAGGGGACATCAGGGTCAGCTCTTTCAGTGACACACTCGTGCTGGCAGAGTATCCCCCTCTAAAGCAGGTCACAGGGCAGAGAACAGGAGCAGGAGACCCCATGTAGAGAATGTAGCAGGGGAAGAGGAAAAAGCCTGAGTGAGAGGTTTGTGCATCCCAGTGATTCTGGTCAATCTGAGAAGCCTCCTGGGGCACATTAGCCTGGCATGGGCCCAGCCTCAATAACGGGGGTGGGATGAGTGGAAGGCCAGCCCCACTCATCAGATTGCCTTAACAAGGTTCACACAAAATGGTCCCTCACAGACTCCTCTGGGGTAACACCCCAATCTACCCTGAGGCATTCAGATGACTCGTGAACACTTCAGAGAAAACATGCCCCTTTCCTCAGGGAGAAATTCCCTTGGTTGGATCAGGGACAGGATGGAGGGCAGGTATCCCAAAGTAACACAAGACATTTTCTGCTTTGGAGCAACTGTGGGGGACTGCAGAGCCATGGGGCAGCACTGCTGCAGTTCTGAGATTCCTCCTCTAGGCTCTGGTCCTGAGAAGATGTTGGTTCATGGGATCAAGCCATTAAACACTCCCCACCCTTCCCTAGACTCTTGCATGCCAGTTCCATCATCTGATCCATGCATATCTCAGAGCAGTGGTCGCACTAGAGCAGACCTGATAGGCCAAGCTGATCCATTGACATGGCTGGATGAGGGAGCCACGCGCCACGATCCACAAACCACTCGGGCCACAAAGCAACTCGGGCCACGATCCACAAACCACTCACTCTGAAGTAGTCCTGCAGGCTTCAATGGGATTCCTCCAGATTAAGGTTTGTGGATTGTGGCCTCAAGCTGAGTCCTCCACAAAGGCCCAAAACAAAGTTAGAAATGAAATAGACAATTGAGCAAAGGAAGCCCTATGAGCACCTCGTCAAAGAGACAAGTGGGTGGTGGCACAGCCAGAGCCTCTACCTGGATAGATACTGAGGGAGACTCCCTCTCTGGGTTATAGGAAAAGTTCTACAATGGGCAGCCTAGGTGGTGGCTGGGCCTCCCTTTGCTTGGCATTAATGCTGCTGTCTCTTGCCTGCAGTTCCCTGGAGACAGTGACCAGCTTGGAGAGCAGCAGTGAGCTTTTCACCATTTCGGTCAGCGGTGTCCTGTTCCTGCAGGTAAACCCAAGTCCTGGGGCTGCACTGCACAAGCCAGGAGCAGACACTCTGTAGTGGCTGAGAACCATTTTGGAGTCCAAGATCCATTAACTGGAGCAAGTTCAGAGGAGGGTAAAAAGATGATAACCAGGTTGGAAAGCAAGTCCTATAAGAAAAAGTTGAAGGAACTGGATATGTTTAGCCTAGCAAAGAGAAGATTATGGGAAGTCATGACAGCAGCTTTCAGTTATCTGAAGGGCTTCTAGAGAGAAGATGGCAAGGAACTGTTTTCATTGCTACAGCAGGCAGGACTAGAAATCATGCTCAAGCAGCAGGAAGGGAGATTTTGGTTAGATAGAAAAAACATCCTAACAGTAAGAGTGGTGCAGCAAGTGGCCTAGGGAGGCTGTAGGCTCTCCTTTGCTGGAGAGCTTCAAAGAGGCTTTACAGACATGTCAGGAATGCTGTAGCTGCAGATGTGCTTCTTCAAAGCTGAGGGCTGGACTAAATGCTGGCCTTTCAGGCCATTTCTAACTCTGGATCTAGGAGGGCAGCAGAAGTGCCTAAGCTCTTTTGGGATGTGGATTGTGCCAATGTGCACACACACGCCTGGTTCATTATGGGAGCTACCACAACTGTGATCTGCCTGTTATGATGCAAACCGCTACTGGCTGTTTAATGGCTGGACAGGAGGCCAGTCATTTCCATGAGCTTTACTCACCATGGTGGTATATTCAGAGTAGCCTAGTACAGCTTGTAAGTATAGAAAGAGAACTCATGGCCTAGTGTCTAAGGTGCTGGAGCTGGGAAACTAGGGTTCATAGCCCAGCTTTACACTCCCTCACTGGGCAAACTTGGGTACGTCACTTTCTGGGTGTTTTTAGACAAACACCTCCCCACCCATCATGTAGCTTGTAGGGCTGCATTGGCACCCTATGCAGCCCTGCAACACACGCGATGGGGCCAGGGTAGCGCTTGTCTAAAAGCACCCTCCCTCAGCCTCACTGCCCCATCTGGAAATAATGCTCTCTCCCACAGGCTTCTTGAGAGCAAACTAGATAAGGATTGTAAAGCATCTTGAACATTGAAAGTGCTATGGAAATGATGAATGAACTGCACAATATTGTCCCCAGTGTGCAAGGGACAGAACATGGGTGCCAGTGTTGCTTTAAAGCTGGGGCAGTCATTTACAGGGATCCAAGTTAACTGTATTTTCTCCACTGCTGCCAATGAGGAAACAGTGATCCCAGGTCCCTGTCATTTATCATCGCTCTGGAAGTCAGGGGGAGTGTTGCAGCCAAGCAACGTATGCATCTGTATGGGGCTTCAAGGCAGCAAGGAACTCTCCATCCCTTGAGATAGCAGCCCTGGGCCACTGCCAGAGCTGTGAGCAGGTAGAGCAAGCATCAGTGTGGGAGAGTGTGGACATTTGAATTAATATAGCGATGGATGGGCATTTAACTTGGGCATATGGTTGCATTGAATTGAACTTGATCATTTGATGTTGTTTGATTCTGCTTGATTTTAAATGTAGCCAAATTAAATTTGGGCCAGAGAGTGCAGTGGTGCACAGCCCATGTTGCTCTCATAGACTTGTAAGGTTTGAGAGCCCAAGAATCCTCTGGTTCAATTCTTTTTGAGGTTGCAGAAATATTTATAGCTCAAAATAGGGTTATGCAGGCAAGAAGACTGGGAAAAAGGTACAATGTGGCTCATACTACACTACCTACTCACTGCTAGTATTGGGGGGGGGGAAGAGGACCCCACTGCTGCATTGTGCATGGGACCCCTGCAGAGCAGGAAGCTCTAGTGGAAGCCAGTCTATGATGGAGTGTGCATTATATATCATAGATGTAAATATTCTTGCTGTGAAAAATTCTCATGGGAAAAAATCTTTGTGAACTTTTCCTGACGCAAATGTTTGTGCCTCCTTGCTGCTGGCAGGGGGTGGGTAGGCAAGGAGAGGTCTTTCCCTCTGTCTGCAATGCCAGAGAATGCTCCCTCCTCATGGCTGCAATACAATCTTTGCAATGTTCCAGTCACCACTTACAGGCCTGGCACTGGGCTCTAGGAGTGCTCTTGGGGTCAAGAACACTTCCAGATCCCACTGATCTGTGGGGAGAATATGGGCATCCTCCTCCTCCACCTACAGGGCAACCCCCCAGGAGAGAGCAGGCTCCTGGGTCACCAGTGGTTCAGCTGGGAGTTCATATGTTGGAGCATAAATAAGGTCCAAGAACTTACTTTCATAGGTGTAAGCCCAGTTGTGTAGTCTTCTTTACTCTTTTAAATGCTTACATATTTGGTAGATTGCAGAAATGGGCAAACTGTGGCTCTAGAGCCACATGCAGCTCTTTGGCCCCATTGTGGTAAATGGATGTGGCTCTTGGGATTATGAAATTTTGCCTGCTCCTAGTATATTGTATGGATCCACACCCAGATGACAATGTCTATTGGATACGTTATATACAGGACTGTAATATGTATATATTTACACAAAATTAGGTAGCCAGGCATAAATCTCTGTGGTTGGAACTTGCAGTGGAAAAGGGGATCTAAGGCTGTAAAACTCCATGCAGCTCAAAAAGTCTATTTGTCAGAGGCAAACACGTAACTGGATTTTTACAGCCCTGGCTATATATAAATGCTTCTTCAAGTAAAAGCCCCAGCTGGCCCATGCCTATGGTGATGCAGCCAATGCCTCCCTATTAATTACCCTGCCTAGGTTATAATTAACTCTGTCTGTGCTGCATCTCATTGACCATGTGGTTTTCACTTGCTCACTCTTGGTCCTGCCATTCTCTCCCAGGCTGGCCAGTACGCTTCTGTTTTTGTAGACAACGCCACAGGCTCCTCTCTCACTGTACAAAGTG
Source organism: Sphenodon punctatus (assembly GCA_003113815.1). Taxonomy (NCBI): domain Eukaryota; kingdom Metazoa; phylum Chordata; class Lepidosauria; order Sphenodontia; family Sphenodontidae; genus Sphenodon; species Sphenodon punctatus. The sequence continues at coordinate 659,911 of QEPC01010777.1, forward strand.
GGTCTGATTTCAGCGCTGTCCTGCTTGGGGTGTGACTCAGCCTTCAACAACGAGAAAGCAAAAAGGTCCCTTCTCACCCCAGAGGAGGAACAGCAGATCATACAGCTCCTGCTTACACTACACGAATAAGCCGCTGGCTAAGACTGAGCTCAAGCATCTAATGGAGATGGAGGACTGGAAAAAGATGGGGGAATGGAGAAGATACACTCAGACATTCCCTTTTATTTATTTTTGAGAGGCCCGAGCGCGAGGCTCATTTTACAGACAGTCCTCATTGCGGATTCTAGTTTATCCATGTCAACCCTTCCCTCCTGAGGGCAATGGACTTACTGAAGTAGGATCTCAGGAAAGCACAAAAGCCTCCGCTATGGACTGTAGCACTTTGCCCAGCTTTGCAGCAAATGAATTCACATTGTCTCTGTTTCTCTCACTTGGCCCCTGGTTGCTCACTAGCAGCTAAGGCTGGATGGCAATGCACGGCTGTGGCCAGAAGCTAATCTTCCACACAAAGCAGCCTTACCTGATAAGGGACAAGACATCTCTACTAGCGCATTGCTAACCAATGGTTCCCCTACTATGCCCTAACTTCCTCACCATACGTTCCACATGGCATGGAGCCCAGTGAATGGGTGGGGTGGATCTTCAATGCCACTCAGCATTCTGAACAGATAGCATAGGACGTTAACAGGACAACATGCATGATTGGGCCCCAGGCTGGTAACACAAGGGTGGCGGGGGCAGGAGGAAGTTGGATTTCCTAGTAGCATGTACCTAGTTCCTACTCTCTCACCAGAGTGTCAGAGAGATATCTTAGAGCTGCACACTGCCCCACCTTCTCTGCTACAGCCCCGTGGGCACGTAGGCAGAGGTTGACCGTGGCTCGTGTCAGTTTTTCCTCTGCAGAAAGCGGCTTTTTCCACTTGAACCTGACCTCATTCACATGAACATTTTACTACAAAGTAGCAAATTGCAGTGGTATTTAAAGTAGTACCTTGTAGTAGGACGGACACTCTTCTCTGCCAGCAAGGTGTCATGGGATAATCCCATGATGCCTTTCTGACAGACCCAGACCAAGCCTTTGTTTGCAGGAGAGTGGAATGTGCAGTCCCTATTCCAGGGCAAGTGTGTACATGAACATGCCACAGATAGCTTGGAGGCAATTGCAACTCCCTTGACAACCAGATATTAACTCCAGTGACTTAACAACTACCCTGCATTAGAGCATTTCTATGAACACAAATTTAAATGCCTTTACTGAAGACTAAACAAATTAAGTTGCATTCAGTATTTGCATCTGCAAGCATTTAACTGCTTGGCTAACAGGCTCTTTCCTTAAGCGCTGCTTGGGGGGGGGGGGAACACATGTTTGGCCTGTTTTACATAAACCCTCCTTTCTCCTGTACAGTGGCTCAGAATTTATTGCTCTGCCACTCAAGGCATGCTTCAGAAACTGGATTGACTGAGCAGTGTTTGATCACTACAGCGACCTAGTGTTCAGATTCCATCCCTTACTACTCAAGTAAAACCTTCACTGTAGCAGCAAAGTTGAGAGCCAAGCTTGAGAAGTCAGCAAGGGCTCTGTCCAAGGCCTTGAGGCTTTGACAACTTCCACTGAAGTCAGAGAGAAATGAAAACACAAAAGTGGGACAGGCCCATAAGGGAGCCAGACTCAAAGACGGAAAAGCTTTTTCACAAGCCAAATCCTATCACATTCAGTAAAGGAAGAGGATAATCTAGGAGGCTCCAGCAGGTGGCAATACCGTAGGACAGGAGGCAACAAGTTGGCTGAAGGATCCCTAGCAAGGTGGGCACATCAGACTATTGAGAAGAGGTTGGCATTTGCCACTAATGCCATCATTAAAAAGAAACAGCTGTGTACCTTGGAAATGCAGACATTTCTCAGTAAACTCTGTGCTCACCCACCCTTCTTTGAAAGTGCTAGCCAGCCTGATAACACTAAGCCACCAGATTTGAACTCATCTTCAAGATAGCGCTCGTATAACTCCTCCATTCCATGGTGTAAACCCTTCCCCTGGTCCCAAGCCTATAGCAGTGTATGGTATAAAGCATTTTATGGAAATCTATATTTATTGAACAATATTGGAATATATTTATGCATCAAGCTTGAGTTGTCTGTCCTTAGTGGTTGCATTTGAGGAGAAAGGAGGTGCAAAGTGAGAAAGCTATTACACAGGTACCACAAGGAAATGGGAAAATAAAAGGAAATGGAGAAAGCACAGTGGATTTGGGGGGGAAATAGAAAGTACAAATGTCCTAGCCACTTGTCTTCCATGCCAGGGACTCTACCTCCTGGGAGACTGTTGTCTCCCTAGTAACAGTCATCATGCCCTCCCATCTGTATCATTATTATTGATAACTAAGGCAAGTGGCATGGGGAGGGGAAGAGAACTCGAGTACAGCTTGCCCTCTGCTGTCTGATATATCAGGAATTTCTCCACAGCCATGGACAGAAAATATCATTTCCCCTCATTTGTTTCTTCATTTCCTTCCTACCACACTGAGTTCTGTGCCACTGGAAAGGACTCTCCCCATCTGCTCCAAGCTAGCCCAACTAACCCTGTTTGGTCAGAAACCCACACACACAAGCATCAAGAAGCTTGTCCGGTATTTCAGCTCTCACAAAAAAAACCTATGCAATACTTAAGGATGAATTGTCATGAATGGATGAATCCCCCATTGTCAGCAAAGGCAAAAACTTTCACTGACCTGAAGGAAAGCAGGGCTACAACTGAAGCAGCAAACCGTTCAAATGGTTCCCCCATTTCAGGATCACAGGTCAAATGCCTCCCTGTCTCAATCCCCAATTCCTATTAATTTAATATTATATAGTCAGGCAGGCTAAACAATACTGACCCACATCTAGCCAGTCAGAGCACTGGGCAGGACTTCCGACTGTCCATAAATCTGGTCACACAAGAAAGGGGACACGGGAGGGAGAAGGAGGGAGTGGGTACTTGTAATGTGACATCACAATAATTTCTTGTTAAACATGTAATTGAAAGAGTATGCTTGAAAACTAAAAATATATTCCTGACACTTAACAAATGGGGTTCTGTATTACTGGTATTAATAATATGGAGGATAACACGTGATTTCTGCAACATGAAATCAGCACATGCTTTCTCCCCTCTTTCTAGGGGAGTATGTAGCAGAATGACCACCGGAAACAAGGGAGAGGTGTAGTGGGAGGATAAATATGGCAAAAGATCATGACATAGATTATGGGCAGTCCCCTTGAGGTACAGGCTGTAGTCATGATCCTCAAGCTACTTATTCCTAAGTGACCCTGCTACTCCAGGGTAAGTGGCTTGTGGTCACAGTTATTTCTGATTAATGTCCACTTTTGTCTTGAGCCTCCTAGCTGAGAAGCAGCTGCTCATCAATTCTTTTAAGACAGTGGAAAAGAGAAGGGCAACTGCAAGTGTCTTGCTTTCAGTAGATGCTTCTCTAAGTGTAGGCTATTTTGGAACTCCTCTTTGGCTTGGATGCTATGAACAGGCACAACCCTACTCCTGCAGCCCCCACTCATTCTAATTGGGCTCAGGGGACTCCACGTGCTAGCTTTCACACACAGGGTTGTCGGAGTAACTCCCTGGTGACAAAGGGAAGGGGTCCTGCTCTTAGGATTCTAGCAGCTACACTAAAAGTTACAGATGACTATATTAAGTGTGCTACAGGAAAGCAGGAACATTTCTTGTGAAAGTGAGGATTTCAAAGTCCCACAGATTTGGAATGTAATGTGTGTGTACCTTTAAGAACACAAGTATCCCTCCTCAGAGACAGAGCAGCTGTGCAATTTGAGCCCGTCTCAACAACTCAAATGGCAAACTGTTTTGTGCTGGACCCATTAAAAGTGGCTGCTCAGACTTGCTTTCAGTAGTTCCACTGGACACTCCCTACTATAACCAGAACTCCAGGAGCTGCTGGGAGAGAGCTGCATTTTGTTGATATTTTCCTCAATGGATTGCTCCCTAGCCCTTAGTAACCCGATGGGAAACCCTCACTTCAGACACAGTTAGAAAACCCCCTTTATTTACAGTAAAGAGCATCCTGACATTCACACACACAGACACACTAACTGAAATCCATCCCATGCTGTCACAGACCCCATTAGTTCCTGCTCTTCCTATCCCTGCTCAATCCGGACCACCAGGACAGTGACGTTATCCGCACAGCCTCGCTGCACTTCCTTGTTGGCCAGCCTATTGCAGGCTGCTTCGTATCGTGCATTCAAGTCTCTCATTGGGATATTTTTGTCCTGTTGGAAGAAAAAACAAACAAACACACACATGCTAATGACACACTGGCAATATGCCACTGCAGAGTGCTCGCCAAGCTGCCAGCAGCACAGGCTCCAGGGAAGCTTGGCCCCCTGCTCACTGGTGCTTGAACTCTTTAGAACTGCAGGATAAAACTAGAGCTTAAATGGCTAGTTAATTCCATAACTGCAGCTTATAACCAAAATTCAGGATATGTAAATCTGTTAACTGATCAGTAGTCACGTACTGTGGCAGTTAACTGATAAACTGGAATGCCAATTAATACTGCTTCACTGTTAACCACTTAACTGACTCACCATGTATGTTCTGGCATTCATACGTCTGTACCAATAGCAAAGCTGCATCCAGCAGAAAGTTGCATGCACTGGGAAACTGAGTTAAACTTGAAGCCAAAACTAGGGGCAGCAGAGGGAACATGAAAGGAATTATGGGTAAAACACTATCTGGTACCCGTGGAATGGATGGGAAAGTGGCAAACAGCAGACAGCAGTAACGTGGTAACTGTTAAGCCAACAAATAAGAAACAGATACCACTTGGTAAACTAGTATTGGCAGCGTGGATCCGATACGGAGCACCTAGCCATTTCAACTCTTGATAATCCTTAGCAAAGAAAGGAGTCATGCTGGCAAGAGGAAAGCTTTCCTTAGAGAGGTGGTGGTGAAAAGGCAAAGTCCCATGAAATAGAGGGGGATAAAATAATGGCAAATCAGCAACCCTTTCAGAGTGAGGCAGATCACACCCTTTCCCAGCTCTCGGTGCACAGGCTCCAGATTGAAGAGACATCTCCTACGTACTTCTTTCCTAGATTGATCAGGCAGAAGTGGCACAATATTTCACTTGTCCTGAACTTATGGGAGAGCATCAACCAGTAGGCCTACCCGAGAGCTACTTTTGCCTCACCTCCAGGCAGGACAAGACGAAGTTCACAGCTTCTTCTGGGGAAAAGACCTTGAAGAGGCCATCACAGGCCAGCAGGATGAACCTGGAAAAGGAAGAGAGAGAGCAAAGGGAAGATAGTTTATGCCCCAAACCTTCTAATTACTCCCTCCACATCCTCCTCCCCCCCATGAACAAAGGGATTCTAGAACTGCGAAGGAGGCAGCACCAGGCTGCTACAAGGCTACCTTTTAAAGCCCCTCTACTAGATGCCGGAAATACCTCCAGATTAATGCTTTTTTGAGCAGGGGGGCACAAACCACAGGGCAAGCAGAGTGCAGAGGTAGTCGAGTCCAACAGGACATACAGGGCCAGCCCAAAGGAGGTCACATTGACCATGGCATGGCACCCTAGGGTGCCCCAAGAGACATACAATTCCCAAGTGCCACCCCCTGGAGCCCAGGGTCATCCTTGGACTCCTGCTCCCCAATTAGCTGTTTGGCAGGGAGCAGTAATGCCTCTGCTCACAGTACAAGTCCCAAAATCGAACTTGCTCTGTGTGTGTGTTGGGGGGGGGGGGGGGGGGGGGGGGCACAAAACTTGGATTGCCCAGAGCAGCAAGAGCATCCCAAGGACATACTCCCAGGCTGTACAACCATTTGGTACAGAAGGCCATTGTGTAGAATAAATCCTTGTGCATTCATCATCTAGAGCTCTTTGCTACCACAGATGCTCCTTTTTGTCTTGAAAACTCCGCTCTCTTGCATTTCCCTACCAAGTGTCTAACCCAAGGGGATAGACAAGAGAAGCTCCAGCAGAAACAGCAACAGTTGCTAAAGACCCCAGCTCTGTGGAAGGAGAAGTAGAGTCCTGCTGGGTGTAATTTTGGCCTGTCCCTTCTGGCTTAGATCATACCAGGCTGGGCGGGCCAAATATTAGTAGGGCTAATCAGTTGGGAGTCGCCCTGCTCTTGCAGAATGCTGTGACACTACAGCACTCCACAAGGGGTTGGCTGGGTCCCCATAAAGTGCAGGCTGGGGCTTGATGTGGCCAAGGCCAGCCTGACCTGGCCTACTCTCAAGAAAAACATTGTTAGGCCTTGCCTAGGCAAGGGACTGAAGTCTTGTTAGGACATGCTTGCTGGCACGTTTCTCACACATCCTCCAGACAAGGCCATCTGAATTCATGTAGCTCACAATCGCATTGTTGTGGGGGAATTTGTGACGCAAAGCATATGCCAACAATGCTCCAGAGTGTTGACACCTGCCAATTAGCCTTGCAGGATGAGATGAGGTACCACAGTAAGGAGGACCAAGAGCACTGGCGGCTTGGCTCAAGTTACTGGCTATGGGCAAAATGAAATCCAGCTCAGATTTCATTTCATCTCTGATGGATTCAGCTGGTCTGATCCAGTCCAGCAGAACACGAGCAAGACGGTGATCTGGTCCCCAGTTCACCAATGATCTGGACTGGCTGCAACCTTGTACTGTGCATGCACAAAATGGTGGTGTCGTGCATTTGGAACTTTGGTTGGTGTTCCACCATGGAAAAATCCAGAGCAAACTCCGAACAATGTTCCAAAGCAGCAGAAAGTATCTGCAAAGACAAAAGGGTTGATCCGTTTCAGCCTTAGTACGGACAATTAGCGACACTCCTCATTAGGAGGCACCAGGAAGAGAACACACACGTTGCTTTCAGCTCAGTTCTACCTGTCATTATGTATCAGCTGGCAGCGTTTGATATCCGGCATGGAGACAACCCCAAAGCGCTTGTACTGTCCATCCCCAATGGAGCGTGAGACCTCCAGCACACCCAGGACTCGCCCGTCCCTGGAGGGAAAGGAAACCCCATCAGGACACTGTCATGGGGGCAGAGGAGCAACACAGACATTTTGGGGTAATGAGACATGTTAGCAGATTGTAAGCCCTATCCCCCTTTTGCTAAAACCAGTTTGGCGGAGTGGGGGGGGATGGAAACCTTTTGTCAAGTAAAGTGAGCAGTTTGTTGCTAAGGCAACTCCAGGACAAATCGACAACCTGTTTAGACTATCAATACCAACAGGACACAGGAAGTCACCTAAGCCCCTGCAAACAGGAAAAGAAGAGACAGGTTCTCTAGAGACTTGGAACACTTCCATCTTGGACTTGAAGGAAAGGACAGCTCAGCAGAAGAGCTGCTACAAACGAACTAAAAACTTTCATATTCTCTAAAAGACTTGGGCCCGGCTTGAACATCAAAGCCGCGAGATACGCGGATGAACTTGAACTGAACCATAGGGTAAGAGGACAGTTAGGGAATCTCAGTATATCTTAGAATGCGTGTACTTTGTGTTTGATTTGCACTATCTGATCAACAGCCTTGTACTTGTATGTACTCAATATATGTCTTATAACCAAGCCTAGAGTGCTTGTGTGTTTATTCGGCCTGGGGGGGTTCATTAGAGGGGCACTCTATGTAGGCGAGAGCCTAGACAAACCCTTTTCATATAAGATAACCCCACTGCGAAATCTTCCAAGCTACAGGTGGCCAGAGAAGGTTCTCTGCATTATGGCTGGGCTGGGAGATCAAGGGGAGGCGTTTCTGGGGGTGTGGACCTCCGAAAGCTCCCTGATTCCAGTGAAGGTTTTCTGATCACGTGGGAACCCACGCAGGCACAGGCAACTGGGTTGTGGCTGGCATAGTGGGCATTCGGGGGGACAGCCTCTAAAGGAAGAGAGGGTCCCAACCTCGTGACAGACACAATACAGCACCAAATTCTCTTAAATGTCGGACAACATCAGGCTGAAGGATGTGAGCAGGGAGGGAGTCGCGTACATTGGGGAGTAAAGTCAGGTTGGTAAACGATGGTATCCCCATCACTCAGGTGTCAAATATTCAGCCCTGATAAACAGCTATCCAGCATGTTTAGCTACTCCTGCCTCACTTCAGGGAGATGGGACTAGTCGGGCCCTTGAAATCCCCAATAGCCCTGCAATTCTACAATGTGGGAGGGGGGTTGAGCTTGTTCATTGTTAAAGTAGGACAGATTTAACCTGGTGCCAGAGTGCCCACATAGGGGTAACATTACCTCACTGTTCACTCCATGCAGTTACTGTGCGCTAGTAAGCCCTCACTTTACTGATATGGCCAAAATGAGGTTTGTGGAGAGCAGAAAGCTTCAAGAAACTGAAGAATCTTAAAAGATGATTGTGCTCCTCCCCTCCCACCAAACCAAACCCCTTGATAGAAAACTACCATGCATTATTGCAGCATCCTGACTGCAGCAGTTTCTTTAAACTGCCAAGGTCATTGGGAGCTTTTAAAATGAGCAAGGTGTGTGTGGCCTGTGGCCCCACTATGGAGTGTGTGGGGAGGGATTCGAACATGCAGCCACCTCACACTCCCCCTGCCACGGACAATGGGGTGGGGGGGAAGAGGGAGAAGAAGTGCACTGGGCTGCGCTGGCCTTTAAAATAGGCATGTCCTGTCATGAGTGCTGGCAAACCTGGGCTCCCCAGCACTCGCAAGTCACAGGTACTGGCTCTAATGGCTCTGTCCACCGCCCAGCGCACCTATGAGTGGCGGACTGAGCTGACAGGCAGGGGACGTGTGGGTGCCTGTTACACACTTTTTTGTCTTGCCCCGCATGAGACACACTGAATTTCTCAGCAGTGCACTGTGAGTGGCCATGAGTGGCTCATGGGAGTGCACATCCCCCACTAACCTGTCTAAAGCAGCAAGGGAGGTGGGGGCTGTGGGGAGGGGAGAGATTTCCTAAAGGCATAACAAGGAATCTAGCTCATCTTCAGCCTTGCAGAGATAAATCCCGGGATATAAACAGAGAATGCTCTGTGAAGAGAAGGTGGCCATAACCCATCTGTTCATTTCCACAGTCTGCAGCTCTCCAACAGAGCTGAAAGCACGTTGGCAATAAAAACGCCACTCAAAAACATTAGCTAGCTGATACATGGGTACTCCCCCAAGTAGGTCTGAAATGGCATTCCAGCTTAGATGCCATTTTCCACCTGTTCCGATCAATCTGGCAAAATGCTGACTGAAATACAAACTGGGTCTTGCCAGAATGACCGGATTGATTCTGACTATTACGCATGTACAAAATGGTGGTGCAGTGTGCTGTCATTTTGTGTATGTGCAGTACGGCCACCTCCATTTTGCATGCGTTCGATAGGAGGCGGAATAATTCCTTCCGTTGATTTGACTGGAATTCTGCCACAGCTTAGATCCGCAGTGAAATTCTGACCAATGTTCTGAAAATGCAGAAAGGTTCAATTCAGCCCAGTTCCCAAGACAGAAGCTTCAGCAAAAGGATAGGAGCAAGACAGAGTCCGTTCAGTACTAACCACGAGAGATACAGAAATATCAGCGTACCAAACAAAGAACATCTATGCTGGGTACACGGAAAAAGGTCTAGACCAGCTTTAGAGATGGTCCTCATTTTAAGCATAAGAAAGGTCCATGAAGCCTTAGCTGTCACTGAAGTAGGAATGAAATTTAACTGTGCTGCCTGCCTATGCACATAAGCCGACTTCAAAGAAACAAGGCAGCAGTTCTGGAAAGATCCCCTTTTCTCAGAAAGGGAGCGATCCAATCTTCAGGGTGCCACAGAATTAGAATTTAGATGTGATAGCAGGGGAGGGAGATTATTGCACTCTCACAGGAGGTTTTTTCCCCCCCCTGCTGTTATATAATTTGAGAAGGCCACAAAACTAATCCGTTCCCTTAATCTGGTGTACTCAAGCTTGTCTTATGCCACCTTACATCACTCTTATGTACAGCACTACTCTGGCCCCTTGATGTGAACCTTACGCCACTCATACGTACAGTAACAGTCTGACCCCCCCTGACATTGCATTGGGGAATTAATCCCAGCCTACCCCTTGTTACTAGTGGAGCTAAAGACATCAAGATACAAAGAAGCAGACTGACTGCCAGGCATAGCCCCCATTTCTATAGGTACAAGAGTATTCAGCACCTCCAGAAAGCAGTTCTGAATCCAAGGTCATCCCAGTTCTTTCCTTGACACTTTCTCCCCATTGATTACCTGACATTTCCTCCAGCTTTCTGGATCCTCATCCGCTCCTCATACTGGGTTGGATTGTGCTCTTTGCTGAGGCTTAAGGCTGCATGTTTCCGATTCTCCTCATTGTAACGACACAGAAGGGCCTGTGCTGGCAAGAGAACCCTGGTGAGCGAGCAGCATGGAGCCTGTGGTAGTGACTCTGCTACAGAGATGTAGGACACAGCCCCCGGCAAGTAATGGCTCACACCAAACCCAAAAACGTTGTACTGCATTTCACTGACACCCTGGAGCGGAAAGGGCTGGGGCCAAAATTAACTCCCTGAAGCTAGGTTCACTGTGTTCATAAATACAGTAGACTGCACTACAGGTGGGACTCTGGTGCCACCTAGAGACAACTGAAGAGTATCACAGGCTACCAGGGATGGATATACCATTGTAAATTTTATTGTGGGCCAACACAAAACAAAAAGAAAACAGAACAAAACGAGACATCATAATACAAAGATACAAATTATAGGGAAATACCCTTGTAAAAACAGATCAATCACTATGGGCAGCTTTCCTCATCTTAATGATTATGACACAGAATAGAACAGGATCGGTCTCTCTGAAAAATGTCACCAGGAGGGTGGGTATACCAGAGAAATAAGAGGCAGAGACAGCATTCTCTCCCAGTGGCAATAGCGGTAGGAATGGCATGGGGGAGCTTTCAGGGTGGTACTGCCTGACTGAAGGGGTAAGGGGTGCGTGGGGGAGTTCAGTCACTCTAGCATCTCTCAACAGACACAACAGCAAGGGGTGCGTGCACACATACGACCCACCCAGCGGTGTTTCCCAGCACTGCTTACCCGGCTGTCTCCTAGGTTAGCAATGTACAGAGTGTTATCTACAGCCAGAACGCAGGTTGCTGTGGAGCCATCCTTCCAGGCAGGCTTCCTGCAGGCACCAGAAATCCAGGCTTTCGTTAGAGATGGATCCCAGAGCACACCACTCTCAGCAAGAAGGCATTCAGACAGCACAGTCCCTGCTGCCACTCAACGCCCCCCACTTTTGTTCAGGGGGCTTGTTAAACTATTGCCCCTTTCCTGCTGGACGTGAAGCTGGGGCATCCTAGGAAACCCTCAGCATAGGGACCCAGCTTCTATCCCTCACACTCCAGGTGTTGCAGGTTGCTCTGCCAGGCCATGGTAACAGAGTCAAGTTGAGCTGGTGCCTATCAGGCCTTCACTTTAAAGCTCCTTTGTCTCTGCAGAAATTATAGAATTGCAGGGGTGGAAGGGCCATCTAGTACAACCCCTTGCTCCACGGCAGGACTCAGTCAGAGCAAGAGCCCAAGCCCAGAATCAGAGAAGACAGCTTTAAAAACACCAGTATCCCCTGGTAAAGCAACACTTACTGGCAAGAGGCCTGCTTTAGGAACTCCTCGTCCGTGTACTTGAAAGCATCCAGAAGGCACCTCTTCACGGTCTTCTCCACGCTGGCTACCTCTCCTGTCAGACAGAACACAAAATGGTAAGTCTAACACAGATGTTTTTCCACCTCCCCTCTTCTCTACTCCCTCCCTCCTCTGTGCTACTGTGCAGTCACACCGCATGTTAGCTTCTACCTAGTGCTTACGGTAGCAGAGCATCCTGATCAGAGCATTAAAGCAGTGTCTGGATAACAGACCAAGACAGCCATTGCCCAATAAGGAGCAGGACATGCTCCAGGAAAGAAGCCTCTCGAGTTATTTGCTAAGCAGCAAAAAAGATGTGTTGACAGGGGAGAGCATACATTCCTCAAGAGGCACAACACTGGGATGCACCCACCTGGCAGAAGCTTGGCTGTAAGTGTGCAGGAACAGCATATCTAACATACCCAACACTATCTCGTTGGGTATCCCAGCTTCATTATTTCCCAAAGAAATCTACTACTGCCATTTCTTAAGGCCTGTCCCAACACTAGCATAATGGTTTGCTAGTGTTTTTATGTACAAGCTCAGTAGACTCTAACCCTCTGCCAGCTGTGTCTCTAGCAGCAATCTGGATTTAGGAAAGGGAAGTCATTCCTCACTAATCTATTGGAATTTTTTGAGGGTGTGAAAAAACATGTAGATAAGGGAGAACCGGTCAATATCTTGTATCTGGATTTTCAGAAAATGTTTAATAAGGTCCCACATGAGAGGCTTTTTAAGAAGTCATGGGATAAGAGGCAGTGCCCTGTTGTGGATTGGTAACCAGTTAAAGGATAGGAAATAAAGAGTAGAACTTAAATGATCAGTTTTCACAATGGAGAGAAGTAAATAGCGGAGTGCCCCAGGGATCTGTACTGGGACGAATGTTGTTTAATGTATTCATTAATGATCTGGAAAGGGTAGTAAGGATCAAATTTGCAGACACCACCACATTATTCAAGGTAGTTAACACACAAGCAGACTGAAGAATTGCAGGGGGATCTTGCAGGACTGGGCATCTAAATGGCAGATGAAATTTAATGTGGACAAGTGCAAAATCTACAATCCAAACTTTATCTACACAATTCTGGATTCTAAATTAGGAGTAACCACTCAGGAAAGAGGCCTTGGAGTCATTGTGGACAATACATTGAAATCCTCAGCTCAGTGTATGGCAGCCATCAAGAAAGTAAACAACGTTAGGAATTATTAGGAATTGTTTGTGATAGAAGTGTCCATAAAAGGACAGAGAATAAAACGGAGAATACCATAATGCCACTATATAAATCTATGCTGCAACTGCATCTTGAATATTGTGTGCAGCTCTGGTTGCTCCATCTCAAAAAAGATATATTAGCCAGGTAGGTTTGGGAAATGTATCCTCTTACTGTCGGGAGCTGGGCGTGAACAACAAGGAATGGATCGCCCCATCGTGACCTGTTGGATATTTCTTCCAAGTGACTGAGATTGGTCACTGTTGGAGACAGGTGCTCAGCTCAACGGACTATTGGTCTGACACAGTATGGCACGATATTAATTTCAATTTTTACCCCACCCTTCGCAAATGGCTCAAGGCAGTTTGCAAAGCAAAATAAAAATATAAAAACAGCATAACCCGCCCCTAACCCACGTTTCCTCACCCCCTCCCCATCACACTTCTACCCCAAACACACACACACCCCATTCCCTATCCCTGCCTGCCAAATGTCCTAACAAACAGAAAGGTCTTGCACTGCCTCTGGAAGTTGCCCAGGCTCAGGCTCAAACAAGCCTCCAGGGGAAGGGAGTTCCATAGCATTGGGGGAGCAACTGAAACGCTTTCCTGCGAGCCCTCACCATACAAACACAACAGGTGGTACCTACAAGGAGGTGCTCCCGACCAATCACAGGAACCGTAGTGGGACATGGAAGGACAAGTGATCTCAGATACATGGGGCCCAGACCGTCTAGGGCTTTAAAAGGTCAAACCCAGCACCCTGAATTGTGCCTGAAAAGCTATAGGCAGCCAGTGCAGACTTGGGAGCACTGGTGTAATGTGCTCCCGGCACCTTGCCCTGAAAGGAGGTGAGCCACTGCATTCTGCATCAGCTGCAACTTCTGACCAGTCACCAAGGGGGCAGCCCCACATAGAGCGCGTTGCAGTAGCAGATGACTCCTCACGTTCTTATGTGCCATCGTTACTGTAAAGTTGCCTTGGAAGGCCAAACTGAGTCAGCCCTTGCTGGACACAAACAACGAGATGCTGCATATGGTCCTACTCTCCCCCTTCTCACCTTTAGGAAATTTCCGGAGCAGATTTTGGTGCAGATTCTGTGCTGCATATTTTGAGGCTCGAACTCCCCCGTGGCCATCAAACACAGCAAAGTATGAGACTCGGGAGCTGCCGGAGGAGAACACACACACACACACTTCAATAAACGCTGGCCCCAACCAGACTTTGACTGGCCAGGAAATGAGAATTAGTGAAGCTGGAACTCCCAGCACGGGCCTCCCTTTCCCAGTGGAGTAGAAGGTAGAGCACTTCCTTTAAGCTGTGCCCAGCACTGCCAGGGCCATCTTTCTGCAGGCTTGATGTACAAGTGTTTATATCTCCTATGCGACACGCTTCTACCCTGCCCCATACTTCAGAGTGAAAGGGTGGAGAGAAGATGCCCTGTGCCCAGGATTGTACGAGCCAGCCCTTCCATTTCATACACCGCCTCCCCAACAGCAACTCAGCAGCTGCTGCTTCACAACTCCCAACAGCCCGCAGAATTCTTTGCAAGTTGCTACTACTGTGTTGTATACGAGAAATTCAAGGGATTGTTAGCTGCTAGGAAGCTCTTAAAACATTAGAGAGACTCCAGAGGCAGCATTCCAGGAGAATCACCTCCCCATAGTTATTCAAGATTTCTTTAGTACAGTCTCCTGTGGTTCACCTACCTTATCCCAAATTAGCTAGCCCCACATTCTGCATTATTCTCTCCCCATTTGTTTGTGGCAAGCAAAGGATGGGCAGGGATGTTCATTTACACAGTGAACATGGGTACCCAAGGATGGGTAAAGGTGACCAAGTTCAGTATTGGATAGGGATGGGCGAACAGAACACGGTTCGGATGTTCGGTTTGAAACCCAAGTTCAGGTTCGGTTCAGCCGAGTTGGTTTGGCCGAACATTCAAAAATAGCGAAATCGAAACCGAAACAAAATCGAAACCTACTTTTTGGCCCTGGAAAGATATTTTTCCTGCCTCCAAACTCATCCGAACTGTTCAGTCGTTTGAGAGTTCGCTCCGAACATCTGAACCATGTTCACCCATCCCTGGTATTGGAGAGCCCATACACCATCAAGCCATGTGCATGGTAGGCTAAGAGTCTTAAAAAATAATCTGCCAATGCACGGATACAGGGGTAGCGGGGTGAGAGCCACAAAGCAGCATAATCCACTGCCGAGGCTCCGATGATACCTCTGGGCAAATACAGGAGCAGTTATGGCTGGCTTGGGAGAAACAAAACACTCCATCCAGCCTGCCTTAGTCAGGGGAGTTGTCAGTGTGGAAAGCCTGGGGCTTAGCAAAAGTTAAAAGCAGTCCACCCCCACACTCAAGGTCCCCTGGAGAGGCAAAATTAAATAGGAAGGGCAATGGGAAGAAGCAGTAAAAGGAAAAGCAATGAAACGAGAGCATCCGAGAGGAAGGAAAGAAGAAAAAAGAAAGAGCACACTCCAGCCAAGTACCTCTAGCCCGAGGCAATACAGTAGAGAACCACTTGCCAACTGAAGAAAGGGAAGAGCAGCAGTCACTGCACCATGGTCATCACCACTCTCTTTCTACACTCTCTCTACCACCCACCAACAGTTATTATTTATTTATTTTATTATTGGCACTTTTACCCCACCCCCTCTCACACAACAGCAGCTCAAGGCTACTTACATAATATAAAAATAGGAGCACAAATACAAATTTACAATACAGAATAATCCAAGCAATTCTGCACAAAAGATATACAAACTCCCCCTCAACCACCAAATGCCTGACGGAAGAGCCAGGTTTTACACTGCCAGCAGAAGATGAGAAGATTCAGGCTGAGGCAGATCTCCGCCAGGAGAGCATTCCGCAGCAATAGTGCAGCAGACGAGAACTCCCTTCTGCCCGTGCAGACACGCCTAAACTGCAGGTTCTCCGGGAGGGCACTCCCAGACGACCACAGGGGCTGCCCAGGGAATGAGGTGATCTTTCAGATAAGCAGGGCCCAAGCTGTGTCAAAACCAGCACCTTAAATCAGGCCCAGAAGACAACAGGCAGCCAGTGCAATGCCTGGAGCACTGGTTTTATGTGCTCCCTGCAGCCCGTCCCCATAAGCAGGTGGGCTGCTGCATTTTGCACTAGCTGCAGCTTCTGGACCGTCATCAAGGCAGCTCCATGGAGAGCACGTTGCAGTAATCTAGTCTCGAGGTTACAAATGCATGGATGACAGTGGTGAGGTTGGAGTCAGAGACATATGGAAGTCGGTCAGAGGATGAGACCTCTGTCTGTCAGGGCTAGGAGTAACAGGAATAGATCACACCATTATGACCTGTTGTGCACTTTTCTGAAGCAACCAATGCTGGCCACTTTTGGAGAAAGGATACTGGGCTGGATATCACATAGGTCTGCCCCCATCTAGCCCTTCTTATGCACCACGACAGAAATAGTCTTGCAATTAACTTTCTAAACAGCCATTTATTGCGCAGCAGTCCCTTTCCAATCAGCTATTCCCCAGAATATGAGGACACTGCAGATGTCTAAGGCAGAGAGCTAGCTACTGGTTTCTCAAGCAGCTTCAGGCTCTCCATTGCTATAACAAGAGTTTAACAGCTGCACCAAGTTGAGAGGCTTTTAATCACGGCACAGTGAATGAAAACCTCCCTTTTGAGATGTCCCACCTGGTCTATCCAAGGCCTGATTTTCTGGGTTGTTGAGTCCTCAGTCTTCTTGCTAAAGTCAATGGAAGCGGGGGGGGGGGGGGGGATGTCTCAATATATCAGCCCCAGAGTCACATACTAATGCCCCAGCACAGTGGCAGAACAAGAAACATAGCCAAGCCCCCTGCCTCTCATCCACAACCCAAGGTATTAAGCTGTGTGCCTCAGAAGCACAGGCAGGGTTACACTTACATCTCCGAAGGAAGGGGGCTACACTCCTCCGTTAGATCATTCAGAATGACATGTGCATCCTGCATCTCCTCTCGCTCACCTTTCCGTTCTGCCACATAACCCTTCAGGCCAAAGATACCTGCAGAACCGAAAGGGAAACAAAGCAAAAGGCACACACATGGAACTATCTCCCAGGTACCTTTTAGCGAGTTCCTTAAGCTGGGGACCCCATTGCTTGAGGCAGCATTTGGAAAACCTAAGAGCATCAGGGTCAGGACCACTTCTTACTGGAATGAACTCGTATTTAAATATAAACTTCCGTTTTGAAGACAGTGGTTCACAATCCTAAACAATCCAGCAGACCTTACTCTTGTCTGTGTGTGTTTAGAATTCTGAGCATTTTGTGCCCTTCTCTACTGAAAGCACCATGTGCAGTCACACCAGATGCTAGTTTCTACGGAGTGCTTACTGTAGCAGAGCATCCCAATCAGAGCACTACAGCCACATCTGGATAACACAGGCTGAGACAGACATTGCCCAAGTAGGAGCAGGACATTCTCTAGGGAAGCAGCCTCTTTAGTTATTTGCTAAGAGGCAAGAAGCAGGACACAAAATGGACCCCCAAGTGGCTTAATCTCCTTGAAACCTATTAAACACCTTCTCCCTGAGGCAGTTAGAGTAGGCACATCACTACTAGATGAACTGGGCTTACTCTGGAGTGAGTGGTTTGTGGATCACAACCTTACACACCTTTCCCTAGGATCAAGTAAATCAGATCTTAACAAGTGTACTCTGGGGACTGTTCCACTCTACTGTCAGTGGCAGCTATGCCTTCTCAACACACACGGCCTCAAGGTGCTGGAGGGACAAGGTGACCTGTACCACCCTGCTGAAATATCAAACGAACACTCCCACACCACAGGTGGGGGGTTCAGAATCAGCACTCTGGCTGTATGTCTCTGGGTAGTGGTTACTGCACCTTAAGACTAGCACAATCTAATGAATAAGTCTCCCCAAAAGGCATAATTCTTAAGAGGGCAGTGTCTCCAACCCTGCAGAGCTGGGGGGACTTAGCAAGGACTATCCCAACATTGCCCCTTAAGGGGGGGCCACAAAGAGCATCCTAAGGAAGCCAAGCTTATTCAGCCCAGTAGACAAGCACAAAGAGGACATTTGGTTTCAAGCTGTTTGAAAACCTTTACAAACTTTCTTTTCCACAAGTTCTTCACTTCCATTCTTCTCTCCTTCAGAGAATTTCCTCTTCTCTCCTTTCCCAGGGCTCCTGGGGACTGAGACCTGCTCAGTGGGAGGCGAAGCTGGAAGACAGCAAATCCTTTAGTTATCTCCTTGGACTTGCCCTCTCTTTCTCTCTACACGTTCGCAGTGACTAACCCTTTAAAAAACTCTACTGCCAAGGAGCTCCAGTGCTGCTCCACTCTGCTTCAGAGTACCGCTTTGGGTTGCCAACTCTCCTTTGCAGCCTTACACTGGCCCTGCCTAGCTCCTGGGGAAGACTCATCATGCTTAGCGCTGTTGAGGCACCCCCTAGCTTTTGAAAGGTGGCTGTCATACACCATTATTTTTCTGCTTCACAATCCAGGAGACAAATACACTGTGAAAGAGGATGATACCCTAGCTTTCCTTCTCTCCCTGAATAGTGTGCTGGCCTCATTAAGAGATGGAGACAAAGTACCTCACAGGATACCTTTTATTAGACCCAACTGTAGTGGCTGAAGTTATGCAGACTTTCAGGCCACACAGGGCCCTTCCCAACATATGTAACAAATCACAGGTTCTGATGATGTAATGAGATCCAACTTGTTACATGCCTACAGAAGGACCCTGTGTGGCCCTAAAGCTTGCATAAGCTCATCAACAGCAGGTGGGGCCAATAAAAGCTATCACCTCAGGTACTCTGTCTCTAGCTCTTATGTTTGGGACCAACATGGCAGCCACCCCCTCTCCCTAGGTCTCATCCTACTCTGTAATGACTGTCTTCATATCGAACAATCTGGCAGACTAGGTGTAGGAGAGACCCAGGCCTGGTGTGGAGGCAGCTTCTGTCAGACCCTGATTCCAGCAGCAATGCTGTGCACACTTTGGAACACCTATGCAAAGTGTACTGAAGAGCACTGCCTGTCATTGCGCCTCCCCTTAATGAGAATGTCCACTGACAGAGGTAAAACAGCTGGAGAATGAGGAGACAAAAGGCTGAGATGACAGTTATAATTCCAGTGCAACAAGCTACGCTGGTGCAACCCACCAGAAAGGCTACAGGTGGCTGCTACAGTCTCTTACCCAAGTCACCACTGCTGGCCGGTGGGAGATCATCAAAAAGCAGAGATCCTCCTGTTCCTGAAATTCAAGAGAATAGATAGCCTGGGTTCCACCATAGGTAGATTCTGAGCCATCCCCCTAGACAAGCTGATGGCTACAAAGGCCAGTCTGCTGAAAGCAGCTTAGTTTAAGTTCCTCTCCAGGATATTTTGCAGCTATTACTAAACAAAGTTGGAAAGGCTGCAGAGTCCCTCTCACAGGAAGTCTTTAACAGGATAGATCAATGCTTCTCAGGAGCAGCCTAGTTAGAGCTAGTCCTGCTTTAGGGCATGGGTGAACCAGATTAACTTTAGTTGTCCCTTCCAGCCTTAAAATTGATTTTAGCCTTAATAATTGCAATATGCTCCCTCTAAAAACACTGCAAGACTGCTACACAAGATACTCATTTGCATTAGTTGAAGATCATCATTGAACAGCCACAGCATACAATAAAACTTGTCAAAGCAGCCATGTGTTTAACACGAGGAAAGGCTTCATACAAGGTATCTGAATGAGAGAAGATGACAGTGCACAATGGAAGCCAGGTAACCCCAAAGAAATGAAAACTAGATCCACATACCCAAGTCACTGCTGCTGGCTAGCGGGAGATCAAAAAGCAAGGGTCCTTTTGGTGCATCTTTTCCTAGAACACACCAAAACAGAGTCAGACACAATGGGGACAGTATCCTAGGAACAGCCTGTTATTCTAAAACAAGTCCTCTATCCAAATAGCTCCCTCCATTCTAGCTGCAGATACAGCGGGCAGACAAGGCAGAGAATCTTTGCAAATTCCTCTTTGTAGCCTATCAGGACTGGTCCCAGTGTGCCTATGGGAAGTCACTAGATGCACATGCTCAGTCCCAGTACTGCCCACCCCAGGCATCCAAAGCAGGAGATATTAGAAAGAACCCAACTAGGCCTGAAACGATCACAGCAAATGCTGTTTCTGTTGAAAACAGGTCATTCACGCAATGAGGGAACTTACCAGCTGTGTGATTTTTGCTATTCCCTGCTCGTTGAACACAACTTGAACAGAGCTGCTACCAACTATACTTAATATCGTATGCTTTTATATACCAGCTAAGCAATACAGAAGTGCTGGAAATTGATGCAAAAGTTCTAGAATAGGTCAGAAAAAGTCCTGGAAAGTAACGGAAAATAATCGGTGTTGATCTCGCAATGGCGGAAGCATGGAATCGCTAACCAGTGGGAAAATACCGACAAACAGTTGCAAACCAGCGTTCATCGACTTCTTTGCTTTCTAGCTTTTTGAACCTTTATGGTTAACGCCTTATGAGCTCTTTCCATCACAAGGATTATAAGCCCATTTTACTGAAATTTGAGGACTCAAGCAAAACCACCAATAGCCTGAAAGCTGGCAGCACTCCACTCCTTGTAGCACAAAGTGCTCCTTATCACCCTCCATTCCTTTTCACCTTCTGGCCCAATAAGGCAACTCTGGCCTCAACTACCATGAGCTGGCAATGCTCCCCCATCGGCAAGTCTCACTCATTACAACTACTTTTTGTCTTCCTTCACCCATAGCAGAGAAAAAAAGGAGTCTTTGCTATCGGCATGACTGGGCTCCTTCACTCAGCATCACTGTGGAAGCAATGGCAAGGGGGATCTTTTGCAGAGAAAGCATTTTAAAGATGGAGAGTGTGATGGCAGGTCTCCTAGTGCTGACCTGCATTAAGGTTCCTGCTGGGTATTTTAGAAATTGGACTATGGATATTTCATAGCTTCTGCCACAATAGAAACGCCTGCTCTTTCCCAACTGACAGGAGCAACTGGGAAATCCCTCCTGTTGTATGTAGATTTATTTATTATTTTTGGCTTGTGCGAAAAGGCTGTCTATTCCAGGGAAGGACCAGCTCATAAAAATCTAGGTTCATTTTTAAACCACCAAACATTTTGCCTGTGAGATCTCACTTCTAGACCAATGTAATTCTGTGACCCCTGATGCAAAGTATCATCAGGGGTGGGATCCCACATGCAGACTGTGACACCCATTTGGGAACCTGTGGATCTGAAATGGATACAAAAGGTATGGTTTAGCGATTTGGGAATTGCAACAGCCTCATCATATACATTTAAGGATATTAGAGTGTGATGAAATTTAATAGCCGACAGCTACCACAGATCAAGGAAAAGGCAATTTGGCTTCAATGGGACTACTTCTGAGTAAGTGGTTGGTGGATCATGGACTTCGTTTTAATTTGCAATAGTAAAGATCAAAGGTTTGATCATGACAGGTCTATATTTTAGTGGCTTGAGTTAAAAATGAACAGGTATAAGTCTGGGACATGTTGGCTGGAGGCAGAGCGCAGCAGAGCCTACGGACTCATTCACAGAACACCCCACTTGTTAATATCTTGTCCCATAGCAATGCATTCACACAGCTGCCAAATTTGCTGCATTTCACCACTCCCTCCCCACTGCCCTGTTGTATTTTTCACAATGAAAAGGCATGGAGGAATGCCATTATGCTATCCCTGTATGCACTGTTCTGGAAGTAACAACCACACCTCCATGCTCACTAGAAGGTAGCGAGTAACAAGCAGGAAAGGATGGCACTTGCTTTGGGATCACATAACACCATTGCTATTTAACAGAGGCAGATCCTCACAAGCAAATCCTTTACACTGGGTAGTAGAAAACAAGGGATCACCAAAGATCAAAGGGGGTGGGGCCAGATTTCACATAGCACTGAATATGGGGGTGTGCCATTACCCACTCTAAAGGAGGGCACATTCATTCACACAAAACCCCAGAGTAGGGGACCTGAGTCATGCGTGTGTTGTATGAGAAGGGTCTGCTTACTGTGAAAACTGCTTCACACAACAACAGCCCTTTGCCTCCTCTCCACCCTTCCCTCCCTCCACGGGGAAAGCCAAAACAGGCAGTGTCCCTTGTCAGCTTCTCTTGCTCTGGGGGTTGTGAACTCAGTGTTGTGTGAATAAGCCCTTCAGCTGAGCCTACATTAGGTGGAGGGCGAGGAAGGTACCCCCACTCACTTCCCCCCCTCCCCTACACAGGGGAGTGGTTGCTCCATTCTTCACATCTGTAACATGCCTGCCTACCTACCAGGGTACAAGGACTGTATTTCTTTTAGGAGATGCAGCAGCTTTCATTTTAAATGAAGAGAGAAGACATGGTGGCTGTGTATGAGCAGCATTAATTATGGGGAGACTTATTCTTTTCAGCTCCCACCAGGGTTGATGGATAAATGCTGCACAATCAGGGCCCATCAGCTGTGCAGCACAGTGCTCTCTATACCACAGGGTAGTGTTCTCAACACCACTTTAGCTGCCACTATTTAAGGGCAACTTTAATAAAAAAGAAACAGTACTAAGTGGCTCGCTCAGCACAGGGCATGAAATTTGTGGGCGCCCAGAAAACTGATTCAGAGGTATAGTGGGTCAAGAACGGTTTAATTTTAGGTTAAAGTCTGGTGACTGAATTGGAGGGGACCTTCCAGAGTTCAATATGAAATTTCCTGCCCTGACTGCACACGCACACTCTCATCTCATGTTCTGCTCCCGACACAGATGCACAGCAACTTTGTTACTGCTTTTCCCCCCTCTATATACAAGAGAACGAACAGCTTGGCCAGACATTTCAAGTACCCCAACTTTGCAGAAATGTAAAAATGATAAATAATTCACTAGTCAGGCATAAAGTGACTTGCTAGGCTGGGACTTGCAGTGGGGAAAGGGGCCCATGTACATGAGAGCCATGATATGTGCTTGTAGATCTACAATTAGAGGTTATACTTAAGTTTATAAAAACTAAGACCAAGAGGAACATTTCTGCATTTTAACAGCTCAAATTAGAGCAGCTGCTTTTGTAGCCATTGCATAATATATTTATTGAACTATGTCTCTGCTAGTTAGCATGCTGTATTTTCCTGTTGCCTCTCCCCTACCTTTGGCCCTAGTTCAGAAAACATTTATTTATCATAGATACAATGCTTTCAGTATTCAAAGTATTTACAGTCTAGTACCCTAGTATCCGCCACCTCCGTTCTTGCAGTCGTGCTGCTGAACGACTCTGGCGCAAATCCCATTCTCACGCTGACTTCCTTCACTTCAAATTCTGTCTCTCCACCCTTACTTCTGCTATCTCCCTTGCTAGACAACACTACTATGCCTCCC
>QEPC01010777.1:695429-771789 GCA_003113815.1 Sphenodon punctatus
CCCCCCTGGGCATGGTCCCTCCCTTCTCTGGGTCGCCCGCTTACCCTCGATGTCCATCTCGGATCCCTCAGAGGCCGGTCCCTCAGTGTGGAAGTGCTCCCCCATGGACCACTGGCTGAGGGTGATGAGGGTGCCGGCCTTGGACTCCGCTTGCCCGGCCTGGGGGTGGGTGCTCTCTGGGCTGCTGCCGGGGGGGGGGCCTGCAGGTACCAGAGGACCCAGAGCACTCGTCCTGGGGGTCCGGGGCCCCGGAGTTCGTGTCTACCAGGTGGGCGGCGAGGGGAGGGGGTACCTCGGCCCGTTCCCTGCCCTGGACCACTGCGCTCCCCATGAGCCGTGGGGCGACTATGGACCCCTTCATATGGAGGATGTGGTCCAGGGCATCATAGAAGGGGGCGGTCCGGGCCCCGTGTCCGGACCGCTTATTGTTGTCCCGGATGTCCTTGTACCCCCTCTTCAGCTCCTTGGCCTTTGAGCGGCACTGTGCCGCTGTGCGCTGGTGCCCCGCTGCCTCCATCTCCCGCACTATGTCCTGGTAGACATGCTCATTGCGCTGGTTGAAGGCGAGCTCCAGCTGGTACTCCAGGGTCCCCCAGATCCTGATGAAGTCCCGGGTCTCCTGGAGGCCCCACTGGCCCCCTTGGTGGTACGCCTTCCCCCGTCGTCTCCACAGCGGGTCATCCTCCTCCTCCGCCACCTCTGCCTCCGCCCGGGCAGGGCCGGTGTCCTCCAGGGCCTCGTCCGCCCAGCCCCTTTTTCGTGTCTGTGGGGACAGTGGGTGGGGGGTGCAGGGTTGGGTGCGGGTTGGGCCCCCTCATAGTGAGCCCGTCCCCCGTCTCCCTGACGGTCTCCTGGGCGTGGCCCGTGCCCCCCCGGGAGCCCCTGTGCCCCCTGTTCCCCTCCCCTTCCTTCCCCTTACCCGTTTCCTGGGTGCCTCCTCCGGCCCCGGTCCAGCTGCTGTCCCCGGGGCGTCGCGTCCTGCCTGCTGCTGTGGGTGTTGTGCCTGCACCTCCTCCCATGGGCAGCACGACTCCCGTCTCCCCCTCCTCCACCTGCACTCCCTCCACCTCCATCGCTGCCTCTGCCTCCTCCTCCTCCACCACCGTCGCTCTCGCGCGCACCGCTGTCTTCCGCCTCCCTCCTCGCTCCATCCCGCCACGCTTGCCTGCTGCTGATTTCCCTTTAAATCTCCCTCCGGTGGTTGTGTTGTTGCTGGTTGCCTGGCAGCAACGCTGCATGCATTGTCCACGGCTGGGGCTCGTTTCCTTTGGTTCCGCCTGGGGATTGGCGTCCAGACGTTACATTTCGTTGTTTCCCGGTGGGGATCTCTTTGACCACGCTTCCCGGGATTTAGCGCCGGGGAGCCCGGGAAGCGTGGTTGAAATTGACCCCATGTGGGTATTGAGCGTGGTGAACATCTTGCACGCCGAACAGACGTTCAGGGCTCTTTGGCCCCACCGCGGGATTGAGCGTGGTTCACTGTGGTTGGGTGTGATCTCATAACGTCTGAAATCACCCATAGTCTATATTTTTTAATTGGGCAGGTGTCCTTTAATACCTCAAAATTAGCTTTAATCTAGTTTCCTCCATTTCTAGGGAGACTGCACAGTTGTTCATGTGGGTTATTATGTCCCCCCCCCCCCTTTTGCTCATCTATTTTAATATTTAGGTCTTTTCCTCATTTTTCTAAATCATTTATTTCCTTAGGATACCAAATGTTGAGTTCGTTGTAGATCCTAGTTAACCTCCCTCTATTGGTCGCTCTTTCAAATAGTATTTTTTCTATAGTGTGGGGTTGTCTCTTGAATTGCTCAACTTTCTTCAGGTCTGTGAATACACTTTTTAACTGAATGTACTGGAAGAGGTCTATTTTTTCTTGCAATTTCCTTTCCAAGTTCTCCTGCGTTAGGAAGTTTCCTTTCTCAAAAAGCTACTCTGCCCGTATTATTGCGTTTTGCCTTAATTGTCTTATTTTATTTGCAAATTGCTCTTTACACAGTGTTTTTAAATCTATGGGTGAAAATGGGGAGGCCTCTTTTGTTCCTTTAATTTTGTTCAGTACTTGTTTCCACGTTTGCCATGCCTCTCCTGTCCTGCAAAGGGATGTTCCCTCCATAAATTTCCCTTTATTTGTTGTTCATCTAATAGGGTGTTCTTAAAGTTGTCTACTTCTAGAATGCTTTTTTCCTGATTGACCCATGTCACATTTTTTGGCTCATGATATCTATTTTTTAGTGCACTTAATGTGGCTGCCATGTGATATAATTTAATGTCTGGTAGGTTCATTCCTCCCTTTTCCTTGGTTCTCATCCATGTTTGTTTCTTTATTCTGGGTTTCCTTCCTCCCCAGATGACATCAGCCAGTGTTTTTCCAAAAAGAGTATAAAAAACTACTGGTAAGTGTATTTGTAGCGCCATGATTTTGTAAAGAAGTTTTGGTAATGCTATCATTTTAAACAAATTAATTCTTCGCATCCAGCTACAGGTCAAGTTTTTGCATGTCTTGGCCTCTACTGCCACCTTCTGGAGGATCTGGGGGAAATTCTCGTTATACAGTTCTTTAAAATTCTTGGTAAGTATAACTCCTAGGTATTTAATCTGTTTAGGTTGCTATGTAAATGGTGTAATTTGTTTTATCTCATCTGTAGATTAACGCATTTGATTTATCGTAGTTAATTGTATATCTGAACAGTATGCTAAATCTATCTACTAGTTTAATTAGGGCTGGTATGGAGTTTTTGGGGTCCCCTATATAAGATCATATCATCTGCAAACAGTGAGATCTTCAGTTCCATCTTTCCCATTGCCACCCAACTTATGTTAGTGTCCTGTCGGATTGCTCATGCAAGAGTGTCCAACATGACATCAAAAAGCAGAGGCAACGGGGGGCATCCCTGTCTGGTACCTCTGTGGGGTGTAAGTGGTGTTGATTGTGTTCCATTCAGAATGATGCTTGATTGTGGTGTCCTGTAGATGGTTTCCAGCCATTTTATAAAGTTTCCTCAAAATCCCATTTTGTTAAGGGCCTGCAACAAAAATTAAACTTCCACACAGTCAAAAGCCTTGTCTGCATTGGCTGAGACTATGACCTCTGGCTCCTTTGTTTTAGTTAGATGGTGCATGACATTGGGTAATTTCAGACGTCCCAGAGGCCCAACACACTGAACCCTGGACCAGGATCCGTCTTGGATCCCGGTCAGTGATGAAGCCATCTGTCCTTTAGACATGCCGGCTCCCATCACGCTGGGGAATCTCGGAGGGAGCAGGGCCATGCGATGCAATGTGCGACTGCACAGCCCCGCTCCCCCAGCTGCCTGCCCTCGGCAAGACAGGCGGGCGCAGCAGCCAATGTGGCTGCTGCGCCCGATCCCGTACCGCGGTCGGGGCCACGATCTATAGGTAACAGACATTACTTTTGGCTCATCACGGATTGTGGTCAAGCTAACCACGGTTCTGGGGATGGGACCGGCACCATCCCCAGAACCGTGGTTAGCTTTGACCCCCGCCAGAGATTCACTTTGGTGAATCTCTGGCGGGCCTCAAACAGACGTGCACGGGATCACAGCCATCACCCTGAATCCACTGTGATTCAGGGTGGTTGACTGTGATCTCGTCACATCTGAAATTACCATTAACTGTTTTTCTGATGTTGTCTGTTCCTGATCTGCCTGCTATGAATCCCACCTGGTCTTGGTTTATTATCTCTGTGATTACTGCTGCCAATCAGTTTGCCAAACATTTTGCAAAGATTTTGTAGTCCATATTCAATAAAGAAATGGGCCTATAATTTTTACATTCAGTTCGAGTTCTATCAGGTTTAGGAATCAGGATTATATTTGCTTCATAGAATTTAGGGGGTAGGTGTCCTGTTTGTAGTATCTCATTGTAAGCATTTTTTAAGTGGGGTACAAGGACTTCCTGGAATCCTTGGTAGAATTCTGCTGGTATTCCATTGGGGCCTGCTGCTTTATTCATTGCTAAGTTTTTTATCACTTCTGCAATCTTCTCTGCTTCTATTGGGCTATTAAGAAAATTGTTTTGTTTTAGGTAGCTCATACCCATCTAGAAACTTTTTTATGACTCCCTCTTCTTAGGGATGGAGATAGTGTCTGATAATAGTTCCTACGTTCCTCTTGGATTTGTTTGGTTGTGTTTATTCTGGTGCCTTTTGCTGAATAGTTTCTGAGATATAATGTTTCTTGTTTGCAATTTTAACTAGTCTGGCTAGGGTTTTACCTGTTTTGTTGTTTTGGTTGAAGTAATAGCACCTTAATCTTTTTAGTTGTTTTGCTGACTACTTTGCTATTTATTATTTCCTTCTTTTTACTTCTTTTTGAAGGCCTGGGGTTGGCTTTATTTTTATGTCTGCTTTTACTTTATGTAAATCCTTATATAATTCCTTAGTCTTGTCCCTCTGGCCTTTTACAATTGAAGCTTTAAGTGCTATCAAATTCCCCCTGACTACTGCCTTTACCGCTTCCCCAGAGTGTCTGTGCTGAGCTTACTGAGTTTTCATTTAGTTGGAAATACTCTTTAATATTATTGGTAATTTGCTCCTTTTGCTTTACTTTTACATAGCCCTCCGTCCATCTATCAATTAGTTCTTCCCCTCTCCTCCATGGCTTGTTGCCACCAAATTTCCGTTACCACTGCATTGTGGTCTGTTATCACTCTGTTATGAAGCAATGTTTGCATTTCCCTAGGTCAGTGCTTTGCAGGATACTATAGTCAATTCTGGTGAATGTACCATGTACTGCTGAGTAGTAGGTATATTCTCTGGCCGATGGGTTGATGTGTTCTGCACACATCTGTTAAATTGTTTTCTGTGAGTATTTTACCAATTTCTTTTTGCCATGTCTTTAGTGGCCTGTTGTTGGAATGATCTTGCCAGGACAAGGGGATGTTGAAATCTCCCTGTATGATTAGTTTATCCTTCATTTTGTCCATAATTAAGGGGATATATTTTGGGGGAAATTGTACCGTTCCAGAATTTGGTACATATACATTCACTAATGATACTTCTTGTCGCTCTAGGGTCCCTGTCACCATTAAGAACCTTCCTTCATTATCTTTCCAGGTCTTTTTAAACTTGAAGGTCTTTGTGACCATGACTCCTATCAGTATTCCTGCTTTTTCCTGGGTGGCATATGAGCCAAATACTTCCCTTATTCTTTTGTTATATTTAAATCTGAACACGTCCTCGTGTAAGAGATGGATCTCTTGTATGGAAAAAAAAATTTGCATGTTTCTCTAAATATTATGTCCTTCATCCTTCTCTTTATAGGTGCATTAAGCCCTTTGACATTGCGGGATAATGTTTTGATCTTTTCTACCATTTTAGGTGCCTGGCATCTTCCTGACTGGCCCTGGTTCTACTCAACCTGGAGCTTAGCTGCCTCACCTATGTTTTTTTAATCTTCCTGTAATGTTTTCCTAATAAAAGTATTATCTGAGATTTAATTACTCTTTGGTTTGTTCTATGGTTTTGTCTTGTGTTCCCTGCCCCTTTTGGTGGAAGGTGTCACTTACTTGCACTGTTTATAATTGTATTTAACATCCTTATTGCCCGGCTTTCTGCCAGGTGTAACAACTACTTTTCTTGTAACATTTAACACTGAACCAAAACAAACATACAAAAACACAAACATAAAATCCCCAACCTGGGTTAGGACTGACCTGTGAATCCGTGGTGTCATACATATGCTTTCGCCGCTCAGTTTTACAGTGGGGTGCCCTGCCTCCTCCACCTCCCCCCGACCTTCAATGTTTCCTGCTGTGTTGCAGCTGTAGTTCTGTTTCTTTTTCTGAACCCTTTTTACATTTGTCTCTTACTTATGTCCCCCTTAAGGTACGTATTTGTTACTCCTTTTCCTGGACCTCCTTAACGGTTTTATATTTTGGTTGTGTTTCATTTCTAGCAAACCTGTGTGTTCCTTTAATCTTCTCTCTCTTGCCCTGGGCTCTGTCCTTCCAGGAACATTTCCAGGTCTGTGGTGTCAGTGAAAGTTTTTATTTTCCCATTCCATGTTATCATCATGTAGGCTGGAAACTTTAATTGAGGTCTCAGCTCTCTTTCTTTTAGGATGGAAAAATATTTAGCCCACCTTTTTCTCTCTCTCATTGTCTCAGCAGAGTAATCAGGGAAAATTCTGACTCTGTTCCCTTGAAATTCTGGATGTTGCTTGATAGCTTCAGAATTTTTTCTTTTGCTTGAAACTCCAGAAACGTGACAATTATTGTGCGTGGGTGCTCAATTGTCTTTGGGGCAAGCTCTTGCTGTTCTGTGGGTTCTTTCAGTTCTTACTGCATGGAGATCTGGCTCCTCAGGGAACAATAGGGATGGCTGAACAGAACTGAGTTCGGAAATTTAGTTTGGTTCAGAAGTTCGGTTCGGTCGACCGAACTATTCGAGTTTGGTTGACCAAACTCCGAACTTCTGCACAAAGTTCGGAAATTCAAACCTCATTGAACTAAATGGAATATTATCTTTTAGGGATGGGTGAACAGAGCTGAGTTTGGAGGTTCGGTTCAAAAATCGAGTTTGGTTCAGAAGTTCGGTTCAGTCGACTGAACTGGTCGAGTTTGATCCGAACTCTGAACTTCTGAACCGCGTTCGCCCATCCCTAGGGAACAATATTTTGATGACCTCTCTGATTAATGCCCCTGTGTCTCTCTTTGTTCTAGCCCTTCCTTCAGGCCCACAAATCTTAAGTTAGATCTACATGATCTGTTTTCCAGATCCTCTGTTTTTTCTAAAAGGTATGTTATAGTGTCCTGTTGCCTTTTCAGTTGGTCCTCATTAGATAGAGAGTGGTCTTCTAAACTTGAGACCCTATTTTCAGCCATGGCCATTCTTTTTGTTAATCCCTCTATTTTTTTTATTAGAGGTCTTAGTGCTTTTTTGGAGTTTGGTAATTTCTGAGAGGAGCCTCTCTCTGTCTTGGTCTACCTTGCCCAGGTCATATTTAATTTCTTTAAGGAGCTGTGTTACCTTGTGTTCAGGCACAGTGCTTTCACAGGCCTCTTGAGGTGCTGCCGCATCTGCCATTTTGTCTGCGGCCTGCCACTCCCGGCTTGCAGATCCCCATGGGGGTTTGGGCTCGCAGAATTTGTCAATGTTGTCTTCTTGTGGCTTTTTGTTGCCTCCCATGGTTTTCTCCAACATGGGGGAGGAATTGGAGTGTTTAGCCGGCTCCGCGTGGCTTTTTGATCGGGCTTTCTTGGTTGAGGGAGTGGAGCGCGGGCTGTCCATGTCCTTTCAGCTCCTGCGCATGCTCCATCCCCCTGTAGATCATGATTGGTGGGCACTGGCAGAGCTGTGTATGTTTTGGGAGAAGTTCAAGGCTAGGATAGCAGGGAGCTGCAGACCTGGACTGAGGAGCATTGGCAGAGTTGGGGTGGGGAGTCCAGGTTTGGGGTAGCCAGGAATGCTGGCAGAGCTCGGGGTGTGTCAGGAGTTAGTGACAATTTTGCTGTCCCTGCCTGATTCCGACCAAACCTGCCCATGTAGTCTCTGAACATAGGCCAAGTAGTCTGCAGTAACCAGAGCCACTGCCTTTGCATCCAGATGCCAGGATACAGTGGCTGGGGCCCGGCTCTCAGTGCTTTGCCCCACGTCCTCTCTCAGCTTGATTTTAGCTATTTGGTTGTAGCTTTGGAGCCCTCTCAGCTTGTTATGTGTGATACTGGCAAGCACGTTGTCTAGCGACGTTTCTTGTGCATACAGTTTACACACATCCCCTCCACAGCTCTGATCCCTGCACATACATTCCTTGAACTGATCCTGCCCAGACTTGGAGAGGAATGAGGCTAGAAAAGTGTGAGGGATCCAATAGGACTTGTGGGGAGGAGAACACTCATGTAAGGATGCATCTTAGGTCACTGAGAGACCAGAATAGCTGAGGTAGGTCAGGGACCTAGGTACTACTTGGGTTGGATGTTCAGGCCTTGTTGTGGGTTTGGTGGCATGGGCTTGTCTTCCAGGGCCAGCTGAAGGGGATGGGTTTGGTGTGGTGCTTGGAAGAAAGCAGCTGGTTCTGGTTGAGAGTTTGTGAGAGTCTGGTACAAGTTCTGCATAGAAGTGGTGCCACAAGACAACCTTTGGGATCCAGCAGGGGAGCCTTAGCCAGTATGCAGTTGGCTCCTGCTGATGTTCAGGAAGCAGACTTGAACCCATCTTGTAAGCAATACATTACACCAATTCAATGTTCTAAATAGGCATCCGTGTTTTCTTGTCCAAAACTGAATCCACTCCACAAAGTTCCAAATTTTGGCTACTGAGCAGCTAAAGGACAACAGGTCAGTACTGCCAGATCCCTTCTGACATATGGATACTGGACAAACATCTGTCTGCATTGCTTTGAGGATATCCTGCTTTGGAGCAGGGGTGGACTAGATGACCCTTGAGTGTACTTTCCAACCCTACAAATCTATGATTCTGTAATAGTAAGAAAAATGAAATCTCAGAAGGATCTGTGATTCCTGATTTTGATCACTCTGAACTGGACACAGTCTCATGTCTGCCTCCAGGGCATTCATGAAATCGTAGAAACATAGGGTGTCACCTCCCCAAGCATGGCCCCCCACCATCCATGCATCCAGATGCTTGTGTGAAGGTGGTGTGGGGAGACACACTCCCGTGACCTGTGCACTGGCCACCCACGGCCACTGCCGAAAAATCCAGAGTGTCCCATGCAAGGGAAGGCAAAACAGTGCATGGGGACAGGCACCCATGAATTTCCTGCCTGTATGAACCAGGGTGCGCACCCACACCAGCAAACAGGTCCACAGCCCCACTGCCTCCCTGGTCCCCAGCTCTACTGGGAGCGCTTAAAGCATAGGCAAGCAAAATATAACACACGTGTCTCTGTTGTCGGCTGGGACCATCAGCAACTGCACCAGCTCCTGCAGTCTTGGGGAGGAAGGGGTTATTGGCTGCTACAGATGTTTCCCTAGTGTCCAGAGCTGTGTGTCATGGCAGAGCACGGGCAGTTGGGCGGGGATTGGGATGGGGGTGTTTCCGGGTCGGGGAGAAGGGATATGGCTGTCCATATGAATTGTCTGTAGGGCCAGTCCGAGTGCGTGGAAGCTGCCTGCGTGGTCATGATGTCTACCCAAGGAGCTGCCCATTTGATCCTCTCCCCACTCACTCCATGTACATGGGCGCGCTGCAGCTGTGCTACTCAGCGGACATGGACCCCTCCTTAAGCGATGTGGTAGAATGTAGGAAGCATCAACTTCATTGGTATCTCACCTTTTTTGGTATTGGTAATCCCGCTTGTTTCACATAAACTCTCCCAGTCAAACATGCACCTCTTATACTCCCTCTATATCATCTTCATGATCATAAAGCGTGGGCTGAAAACATCCCCCCTCTCAAGCCGTGCTGCACTTCTTCAAATGCCCAAACCTCCTGTACTCTCCTCCACTCACTTCACCTTCCCTGTACCCCGAGTCACTTGTTTCTCCCCCTGTCTCCGTCTAATCCTCCACATGGGTAGCTTCCGCTTGACCGCCAGGAGGCAAAAGTACTCAAACTTTTCCACAGTGCATGCTCCTTCCTAAGCTACCCGGATCCTTGTCAGGGCTGGGGCCAGGATTACAGGAGGGAGGAGGAATGGGGGCAAGGAGAAGACACCCAGGTTCCGAGCCACCGCACCCGCCATCCCCGAAGTACCTGAGAGCGGAGCCAAGCTGCAGGCAGGGGATGAGTGCAGGGAAAACCCCCAGAACCCGGAAGTGAAGCAGCGAGACAAATCAGGGGCGGCAGGGGAAGCGGGAGAAAACATAACAGCGGGGGCGGGGCAGGGGGCTGGGCCAGAACTCACGCTGCGGCGTTCAGCACGCCTCCAAGCGCAACAGGGTGGAGCAAGGGGGAGATTTAAGGCTAGCAGCTGTAGCTCTTCCTTGCTGGCGATCAGTGCATCTGTGAAGCTGGCCCCAGAGCGTGGTGAACCGTTGGAGCTTGTGAGATTGACTTAGTGTGTGTGAGTGCGAGGAGAGTGAGTGTCGGCGAGTGGACTATTCAGAGTGGAAGTGAGTGTCAGTGAAGGATCTTATTGTTGGTGAGCACTATTACCTCCTCTTCCTGGGCTACCTTGATTGTCTCCTCCCTAGGTGGGTGCGGGGTTTCCCCCCTTCCCATTCCCCTTCCTCGGGGCTCTTCCCCACCCCCCACCTTCCTTCACGTGGCAACTGCTCCCTTACACCGTCGGGTGGAGTGTGTCGGGTTTTGTGGGGTGTGGATGTGTGAGCAGGGACCTTGTGGGCTACAGGTTGGGCTTGCGCACACTTTTACTGATCCCATTTCCCTGTGATGAAACGGCCTCGTTCCTAACGGGACTTATTGGGCCACCTGTTACCCTGAGGGAAACTTTTACAGTCACAGTGTGTGCTCCCTCCTCCGCAGGAGCCTCTGGTGCGAACGAGGTGACTGGGAGAACAGGTCCGTGGGCTTCCCCCTCCTTTCAGCCCCAATTCCTCACAATCCTGACTCCAGTCTGTCTTCTGCCTTTGGACCATCAGGATGGTCTTCGCGTTCCCCCTGGGAGCAGGGGCCTACAACAGGGTAGGCGGGGCCAATTGAGAGGTGGCGATTTTCCCTGACGCGCTCTAGGGAATTGCACAAAAGCCTCAGCCAGCTCCCTTGCAGTGTGTCTGGGAGCGGGGGAAGCCGCGCGCAAAAAAAAAATGAAGGAAGAACTGAGTTCGCCTCAGTCAGTGGTCAGTATTCCCCCTGTCTCTTATACACATCTAGATGTGTATAAGAGACAGGTGGTCAGTATTCCCCCCCACCTAGGACCATTCATTCATTCATTCATTCATTTATTAGATTTCTATACCGCCCCATCCTGCACAGCAGCTCGGGGCGGTTTACAACAATAAAAACATTTAAAAACATTTAAAATACAACCATAAAACATATAATAAAGCTAGTGGTATATAAAAATAAATAGACAGGTGGGGGATTAAAAACTCTGCGTAGGGGAAGTCAAACAGGGCCTATATTCAATCCTTTTTTTAGTAGCAAAAAAGAAGGGAAGCTGGAGGGCAGCGTTAGATTTGAAAGCCCTCAACAGGTATGTCAGGAAACAGAGGTTCAGGATGGAGACTGTCTTGTTCATATGCCGGAGTCTGAGGAAGGACGATCGGCTAGTCTCCCTCTACCTCAGAGAAGCGTACCTGCACATTCCCATCAGACGCCTCCACAGGAAATGGCTCCGATTTTCGTACCAGAATGTTCACTGGCAGTTCAGAGCCCTTCCTTTCAGCCTCGCTTTAGCTCCAAGAACCTTCACAAAGATCCTGATTGCCCTAATAGCAAACCTACGGAGAGAGGGAATTCACATCTACCCTTATTTGGATGATCTCCTGATCAAGGCTCAGTCCAGATCCCAGCTACTAGCAGATCTTTACAGAACAATACAATACTTGAATTGCCACGGTTTTCTGGTCAACATGGACAAGAGCCATCTGGGGCCAACTCACAGACTGGAGCATCTAGGGGTAATTCTAGATACCTCCTCAGAAGTTGTCTTGATTCCCCCACTCAGGCAACAGAAAATCCAGGCTCTAGTCCGCCTTCTAAAAATTCGAAGGCGCCTCAGGCTGAAGGTGCTGGCTCAACTACTAGGGCTTCTGGTGTTGTGTACTCAGCAAGTACAATGGGGCCGGTTCCACCTGAGACCCTTGCAGCAGCAGCTCAGGCCTTTGCAGAGAGAGCTAACGTCAGGAGCCAATCCATGGGTGTCGATACCGACAGATCTCGCACGCTTAATGTCCTGGTGGTCAAGGCCGGAGGTGTTCAGCGCAGGAACCCCGGTGTCAGAACCATCCAGGACAATAGTAACAACCCACGCCAGCCTCAGGCAGTGGGGTGCTCATTTAGAGGGACACTCAGTGCAAGACCTGTGGAGCAACGAGGATCGAGCCCATGGAATAAATTTTCTGGAGCTCAAGGCAATCTGTCTAGCGTTATTGCATCTCCTCACATACCTCAAGGATACCCATGTTTTGATATACACAGACAAGACAGCGGCCAAGGCGTATGTGAATCACCAGGGTGGCTCGAGGTCGAAAATCCTACAGTCAGAGGCAGCCAGACTCTTCAAAAGGGCTCAGCAACACCTCAGATCGATCAAGGCCTTGCACATAATAGGATACGACAATGTCCAAGCAGACTGGCTCAGCCGACAAACGATCGATCCACACGAGTGGTGTCTGGACAAGTCAGTCTTCAACGAGATAGTGGCAGTCTATGGATGTCCTCAGGTGGACCTATTTGCAACATATTAGAATGCCCAGGTGAGCAGATTTATGTCCAAGTTTCGTTGCTCTCAAGCGGAGGCGGCCGACGCACTGAATCAGCCGTGGCCTCGGGGCCTGCTTTATGCATTTCCGCCTTTTCCCCTCATCCAGAGGACAATAGCGAAAATTCGCAGGGAGAAGGCACAGGTGTTGCTCATAACCCCGTGGTTGCCCAGGAGACTATGGTTCTCAGACCTAATCGAACTAAGTCACTCCCAGTACAGGATCCTTCCGTTGATAACCAGCCTTTTGTCACAGGGTCCCATCCTCCACGACAACCTGAATATTCTCAGACTGACAGTCTGGAGGTTGAACACAGGGCCCTGAGAAGGAAGGGATACTCCGAGGCAGTACTAACCACTCTGCAGATATCTAGGAGACCTGCTACTAGAAGATCCTACAGGGCCACCTGGAAGACATTCGCTCAGTGGTCAAGGGGCAAAAAGTTAGACTCCTGCAAGGCAGGGATTCCAGAAGTTCTGGAGTTCCTACAACAGGGTCTCGAGAAGGGTCTAAAGCCTAACACACTGTCCAGACAAGCGGCTGCTCTAGACTCAGTAATCAGGACGGTATCAAATAGACCCATTTCCTTGCACAGACAGGTTAAGAGATTTTTGAGGGCAGCTAGAATTCTCTCCCTACTGGTGGTGCACAGGTGCCCATCGTGGGATCTAAACCTGGTGCTGGAGGCCCTTACGAGAGCTCCTTTCAAACCTCTAAAGCACGTATCCCTATATTTTCTAACCCTAAAGGTGGTGTTTTTAGTGGGTTACATCAGCTAGAAAAATCTTGGAGTTCGGGGCCCTGTTGGTAGACAAAACTTTTTGTTGTTTCCAGGAACAGTTCATAGTCCTAAGATTAGATCAGGCATTTAATCCCAAAGATAAATTCTCTGTTCCACAGGGCTCAGGATATAATACTCCCCTACTTTTGTCCAAGACCCTCTCACCCAAAGGAGAAGGTGTGGCACACCCTGGACGTGTGCAGGACGTTAAAGATCTATCTAGCAAGGACAGGGGGATTTAGGAGATCCACAGTGATGATTATTAACATCAGACAGGGTTCCAAGGGGTCAAAAGCCTCAAAGTCCTTGATTTCAAAATAGGTCAAACAGACAATAGTAGAGGCCTACCGGGCAAAGGGTAGAGTTCCTCCCATTCAGATCTGGGCTCACTCAGTCTGGAGTGCAGCTACTTAATTTGCTTTCAAATCAGGGGCGTCTTACGAGGAAATATGTAAGGTGGCTACTTGGTTGTCCCCGCACACGTTTGTAAAACACTACAAATTGGATGTTTACAAATTGGCGTTTGCGGCGTTTGGTAGAAAGGTGCTACAAGCGGTGCTGGACTCTCCCAGTGCTGTTTGTTCCCACCCTTAGGGCCAGTTGTTTTTGCTTGGGTACATCCCATGTGGAGGTTTAGATGGAGACGGGGGAGAAAAGAAAATTGGTCACCTACCTTCGGTGAATTCTTTTTCTTCCCTGGTCTCCGGATAATCCTTCGACCCACCCTACCAAACAGCACGTATTAGAGGGGGGGAGGGGGGGATGTAATAGTTAGGATAATCAGTTACATACAGGTTAGAGGAGCTGTACGAGAGACTTATGGTTCTTTCTGGCAAAGTTTTTTGTTGGGTTAGAGTTTCTTAAGCTAATGGTTAAATAGTGTTTTTGCTCAGTAGTCCAGGATCGTTATACAGGGCGACTACAGGATGAACACATGATCCAGTTCCTCGACTTTGGGACAGACTGGAGTCAGGATCCAGGTAGCTTAGGAAGGAGCATGCACAGTGGAAAAGTTTAAGTACTTCTGCCTCCTGGCGGTCAAGCGAAAGCTACCCGTGCGGAGGATTATCCAGAGACCAAGGGAGAAAGAGAATTCACCGAAGGTAGGTGACCAGTTTTCTTTTCTCCTGTTCTGGGCTTGAAGAGATTCATCTCTGTAACCTGCTTGATGCATTCCTGGTGGCCCCTCAGGTATCCTCTTGCTGTTATCAGGGTGGAGATGAGATAAAACAGCACAGATGGTCCAAGCTCCATTAATGAATTCCCTACTTCAGGCAGTGCACAAACATCAAGCAGAGTGTTGGTCTCATTTGGGTTCCCATCATTCATCTTGCCTTGGACTCCCACTTTTCCGTTCTGCACAACGTTGAACTGTAGTATGGTTGTGTGGTGCTGGCACTCCATCATGTATACTTGGTACCCTGCTTCCTTCATATGTCACCCTATATGTGCATAGCCTGCCTTGGAGGATGGGTCTGTCAGTTCACTCTGTATATCAGGCCTCATCCAAATATCGGCAAAGGCTAAAACTGCACATTCCTTCTCTCCTTAGTACCATGGTCGCCTGCAGCACTCACAGGGAAAATAGTTTATGTTTCTGGGAAAACAACCCACACCAATAACTTTCTTTTGAGTTATGACCCCTCATGCTCGGTACAAGCAAAAACTGTAACTTTCAATAGATAAAATTATGAGTAACTTTTAACCAATGGACGTAAGCATTTCAGACATCACATCTATGCTCCCACATAGATCTCCACCCTTCTTTGCCCCGGTCAGGGTGGTGGACCAGTTTGTGGAGTAGTGTTTGGCAAGGAAAATGGCAGAGCTGAAGGCAGAGAATGAATTTAAAACGGAGATAGTCAGCATGTTCATGGGACTGTTGCTCAGCAGCACAAGAGCAGCAGCGGAAGCTGCGAATGGTGGGGGTGAGACAGAGTCGGGGGTTATTTATTATTATTATTATTTAACATTTATAAAGCGCCAGTTTTAACCTGGCGCTGTACAGAACATATAATCAGTTGCGGTCCCTTCCTGTGGCTTACAATCTAAAAGACAAGGAGGGGGAGACAAGGAGAGGGGATAGCGGGAGAGACATGGGAGAAGACAAACAAACATTCAGGCGGATGCGAAGTCTCAGGTGCGTGTACTTGGCTTGGTTACAAGGTGGTCGGTAGCAGGAGTCAGCAGAGGAGGGCTGACAGTAAGAGCAAGGGGAAAGACTAGAGGGCATTGGGAAAGGCAGCATGGAAAAGGTGGGTCTTGAGGAGGGATTTGAAGGAGCGGAGGGAGGAGGCAAGGCGGATGTCGGCAGGGAGGGAGTTCCAGGCATGCGGGGCAGCGAGGGAGAAGGGACGAAGGCGGTTGGGCGAGCAGGAGAAACGAGGGAGAGCGAGGGAGGGGACAGAGGAAGAGCGGAGAGCGCGCGCAGGAGCGCGTAGGGCGATTAGGTCCGAGAGGTAAGGGGGAGCTTGGTCATGGAGCGATTTGAACGTAAGAACCAGGAGCTTGAACAGGATACGTTCAGGAAGGGGGAGCCAGTGAAGGGAGAGGAGGAGAGGCGTTACATGGTCGAAGCGACGGGCAGAGTGAATGATCTTGGCGGCAGAGTTTTGGATCGCAACAAGGGGGGACAGGTGGGAGCGAGGGAGGCCAGCAAGGAGGAGGTTGCAGTAGTCGAGGCGAGAGATAACCATGGCATGAACAAGGATTTTGGCCGAGGAGATAGATAGAAAGGGGCGTATGCGGGCAATGTTGAGGAGAGCGAATCGGCAGGATTTGGCCACAGAGTCAATGTAAGGTTTAAAGGAGAGGTACGTGTCAAAAATGAAGCCCAAGCTGCGGGCACGGAGAACAGGACGGATGGTGACCCCATCAATGCAGATGGTCAGGTCAGAGGGAGAGGAGGGGGATGGAGGAAAAACGAGGAGTTCAGTCTTGGCCATGTTCAGTTTGAGTTGGCGTCGGGACATCCAGGCGGAGATATCAGAGAGGCAGTCGACGAGGCGTGAGCGGATAGAGGAGGAGAGAGAGGGGGTAGAGAGATAGAGTTGGGTGTCATCAGCATAGAGATGGTATTGGAATCCGTGGGAGGCAATAATTTCGCCATGGGACAGGGTGTAGATAGAGAAGAGGAGAGGGCCAAGGACAGAACCTTGGGGAACCCCAACCGAGAGGGGAAGGGAGGGGGAGGTCGACTCGGGGAGGGAGACATTAAAGGAGCGGTCAGAGATGGGGGTTGATGGGACAAATAGGGCAGTGGGAGAGGGGAGTGAAAGAGTCCAGAGTGGAGGCAAGGGATGTGTTGAAGGTAGAGACAGCTGAGACAGGACAGATGGAAGAGAAGACTGAGGAGAGAAGGGGGGAAAGGAGAGGAAGCAGTTCTGAGGGTTGATGGATTGAAGGTCATGGAATGAATGAGAGCTTGGGCAAGGGGGAGGGAGGACTGGAAGACGTAATGAGGCAAAGTGTTGTCAGAAATGGGGAGGGCATCAAAGGAGAGGTCAAAAATGGAACAATTTTTGGAGATGATTAGATGAAGGGAGTGGCCATCATGGTGCGACGGGCAGCCAGTCCAGAGATGGAGGTCAAAGGAAGAGGTTAGGGAGACGAAGCAGGAAGTAGCAAGGTCAGAGGGGGTGTCAACATGGGTGTTGAAGTCCTCAAGAACAAGGGTTGGAATATTGTCTGAGAGGAAGAAAGTAAGCCAAGTGTTGAAGTCAGAGGAGGAGAGTGGACCTGGAGGACAGTATATGACAGCTTCATGGAGGTGGAGTAGAGGCAGATGGAATGGGACCAATGGTAGAGAAGGATTGAGAGAGGGGTATTATTAAGAAGTAGGAACTTTCAAGACACAGGCCAATACCACCACCGAGGCCTGGAGTGGGGCAAGCAGGAGAAAGTGAGGCCACCAAAGGAGAGGGCAACAGGAGTAGCAGTGTTGCAGGGGGGAATCCAGATTTCAGTAAGGGCTAGGAGTCTGAGGGAGCAAGAAAGAAAAAGATCATGGATGAAGGATGTTTTCTTGATGGAAGAGCAGCAATTCCAGAGAGCAAGAGAAGGGGAGATGACGGGGGGTGGGGGAGACAGGTTATTGGGAGAAGGTTTGGGGAGAAGGGGTAGTGATGAGGGTGGCAGATAGAATAGGGGGCTGTACTTGTAAGGATCAAGGGGCCCGAAGCTCCGCCCCCAGGCACCCCGCGGCAACCCGCAGCGCCGGCGGGGACCCCCGCCCCGCCAGCCGCACTCCCAAGCCACCTCGCCACTGATCCAGGCAGGGACCAACCTGCAGTCTCCCCAGCTGAGTTCCCTGACAGGCCGCCGCCTGTCAGGCCACAGGGAGACACGCCGCCGTGCCGCGGCCAGGCCCCAGGGGGCGGGGCCAAACAGAACTCCCCGCCGGAAGTAACCCCGCCCCCGCCATTACGCCGCTCAGCGCGGCTCCAGCAACGCCCCCAGCAGGGGGATAAAAGCCCGATGCAGGGCTAGCCTCACTGCTGGTGATCGAGCCTTGTGCCCGTGAGACTGGCCCCCCCTCTCTTTGTGCGTGGTATTTGACCTTGTGGCTGATGGAGAAAGAAGTGTGTCTGGACAGTGTGAGTGCAGGGTGCGTGGGTGTGTGGTGGCTAAAGTGAACTTGAAGGTAAGGGTGCAGTCCTTCTGGGGTCAGGGGAGCACTATCGCCTGGGCCCCTTCCTGGTACGTGAGCCCTATCCAACCCTCCTTCCCCCCCAGGGCTGTTGCACCCCCGGTCCCCACCAATCTCACCCTTCCTGCACCGTCCCTTTCCCTGTTCCTTCCTGCTCCCCGTGTGTGTGTGGTGAACGCAGCAATTGAGGCATGCGACACCCAGATGCCCTATGATGAGTCAGGCTGGGGACTACTGATCCTGTTAGCCCTATTCCACCCTGAGGGCGTGTTTTTCCCATGGTGCCTCGCTGCGTTCCTAGCTAAAGTGTGTGTGGGTCCACCCTCCGGCTCTCCCAGCCTCCGGGCACCCCCTCTGTTCTCCCCAAAAGTCCCCTATAACCCCACAGAACTATGGAGAGGAGCAGACTTAACAGAGGGCAGCTGGTTGGTACTGGTAGGATTCAAGGGAGGAATGATGATCCAAGAGAGGTGTTGGGGGAGAGAGAGTAGAGAGGAGAATTGGTCACCTACCTCGGTGAATTCCGTTTTTCCTTGTCTCCAGGGAAACTCTCTGATGGGTAGCTCCACGCATGGCCGCTAGAAGCAGAAGATTGTAATCTCTGTTGCGCATGCGTCACGGAGCTAGCCTTCTGCTCTTCAGTCTGTATCCAAGCTGTAGGGCCGCCGTCCACTTCCGCTGAATACTGTTAACCAATAACTCAAACAAACTCTGCATTAGGTTGCAGTCATACTGAATAACAGCCCTATAAAAACTGTGAAGGGCAACAGAGAAACTAACTGCTATACTAGACTATCGGGGCACTATTGCATCCTGTCCCCCACTATTTTAAACCTCCTAAGAGTATCTGCTTAGGAGGTTTAAAATAGTGTATCTATTTTAGTGTATCTAAAATAGTGTATCTGAATGTATCTGCTTCTTACCTTCTTTCATTTTTTTTTTTTTTGCGCTGCTTTGTAGGGAGGACTGGAGAGTTTCCCCGGAGTCAAGGAAGAAAGGAATTCATCAAGGTAGGTGACCAATTCTCTTTTCTTCTCTGTCTCCGGTGAACCTCTCCGATGGGATGTACCCAAGCGCTAGACATCCTTATGGGTGGGAGCAAACTGCGCCGGACGAATCCAGCACTGCCTGTAGCACCCGTCTCCCAAAGGCAGCGTCTGCTGATTTGTAGGTATCTGTCTTATAATGTTTTATGAAGGTATGCAGGGACGACCACGTAGCCGCCCTGCAGATCTCGTCATAAGGAGCCCTTGCTTTAAAAGCATAAGATGTTGCTGCACTCCTTACCGAGTGTGCCCAGATTTGGATTGGAGGCACTCTGCCTTTTGCCCTATAGGCCTCCTGAATACATTGTTTCACCCATTTTGAAATGAGTGTTTTCGAGGCCTTGGATCCCCTGTAACCTGGTCTAATGTTCACAAATAGAGCCGAGGTTGACCTAAATCCCTGGGTTCTACGGAGGTACGTTTTTAGTGCCCTCCTTACGTCTAATTTATGCCAAACCTTTTCTTTAGGATGTTTAGGGTTTGGGCAAAAGGATGGCAGCACTATTTCCTGGTTCTTGTGGAACGGAGTGTTTACCTTTGGAACAAATGCTTGATCCACCCTGAGCATAACTGACTGTTCTAGAAATGAACAGAAGTTTTCCTTTACTGATAAGGCTCCCAATTCTGAAATTCGCCTAGCTGACGTTACAGCTATGAGAAACACTTAAGCGTAAACATATATGTTGAGATGTGTTTTAATGCCTCG
Organism: Sphenodon punctatus; assembly: GCA_003113815.1. Taxonomy (NCBI): domain Eukaryota; kingdom Metazoa; phylum Chordata; class Lepidosauria; order Sphenodontia; family Sphenodontidae; genus Sphenodon; species Sphenodon punctatus. The sequence goes on from QEPC01010777.1 coordinate 714,920, forward strand.
AAGGGTGCTCTAGTAAGAGCGTTCAGAACTAAATTTAAGTCCCAAGTAGGGTATCTGTGCTGTACTGGTGGAGATAGAGCCCTTGCTGCCTTAAGGAACTGCCTGACGTCGCTGGGTGTCGACACCTGCCTGTTGGTCACTGTTTTCAGGATCAAGCCTATTGCCGCTGCCTGTCTTGCCAGCGTGCTTGGCTTAAGGCCCTTGTCCAGTCCCTCATGAAGGAACTGCAAGATATCTTTGACCCCTGCTTTACACGGGTCCAAAGCCCTGTCAGACGACCACAAGGTAAACACCTTCTAGGTAGCCCTATACGCCCTTCTTGTCGCCGGACGCCTGGCATGTTGAAGTGTAGCGAGAAACGAGTCTGAGTAACCTCTCTTCTTTAGGGTATCTCTGACAAGAGCCACGCTGTCATGTTGAGGTTGTGTAGATTGTCGCAGTGGAGTGGTCCCTACGATAACAATGCCGGGTCTGTTCCCAACGACACGTATCTCCCTTGGCTGAGGGTTATGAGGTGTGAGAACCACAGTCTCTGGGGCCACCATGGGGTTACGATGAGTAGACGAGCCCCTTCCTTGATGGACTTGACTATGACTCTGGAGATCAGGGGAATAGGTGGGAATGCATACAAGAGTCCTGCTGGCCAGGTCTGGTTCAGCACATCCACCGCCTCCGCGGTCGCATATTGGGTTCTTGCCATAAATCTGGGTAGTTGTGTGTTGTGCGGGTTGGCGAACAGGTCTATCACTGGGAGGCCGAACCTTGCCATGAGATCCTTGAAGACCATCTTGTTCAGCGACTACTCGTGTGGGTCCAGCGTTTGCCTGCTCAGCCAGTCCGCCAGGTCGTTGTCTTTGCCTTTGATGTGCAAGGCTTTCAGGGAGGTGACGTTCTTCTGGGCCCATCTAAAGAGAATCTCCGATTCCCTGTGGAGGATCGGTGACCTGGAACCCCCCTCGTGATTGGTGTACGCCTTTGCAGTGATATTGTCTGTATAAATCAAAATGTTCCTGTTCTCCGTCCCTGGAACCAGTTGTTCCATTGCAAGATGTATGGGTTTCAGTTCCAGGTAATTTATGCTGTGTGCCTGGTCTGTCTTGCTCCACCGCCCCTGAACTGAGCAGTTCCCGGAGTGAGCTCCCCAACCTGAGAGGCTGGCATCTGTTGTGATTGTCTGCCTTACTGGCTCTGTGATTGGAATGCCCTTGGCAAACGGCTTGGGGCCTAACCACCAAGACATAGAGTGACCTAGCTCTGGGGGAATCCGTACCCACGGGTTGAGTCCCAATGTTAGCTCTCGCTGCATAGGCCGCAGCAGCCTCTGCACGGGTCTCATATGGAGCCTTCCACATTGCACCTGTTTTGTGCAAGAGACTAGCAGTCCCAAAATCTGTGCCAGGGACTTTAACCTCATCCTCCTTTGGGTCTTTAACAACCGGATGAGTTCCCTGATCTTGTCCTACCTGGCTTGGGGTATCAATATGACTCCTAGGTTGATATCTAGGAGCACCCCTAGGTGCTCCAATCTGTGAGCTGGCTGTAGGTGGCTCTTTTGCAGATTTATTAAGAACCCATGTGATGACAAATATTCCACTGTTCTGGCCAGGTCTGCTTTGATCTTGGGTAGGGAGGGAGTCCTGATTAGTATGTCATCCAGGTATGGGTAAATATGTACCCCCTCCCTCCTGAGGTTCGCCACCAGGGATACTAGGATCTTCGTGAAGGTCCTCGGGCTGGAGGACAGGCCGAATGGGAGGGCCTTGAATTGATAATGTTCTTCCCTGTAGCAAAACCTGAGCCACATTCTGTGTGGCTGCCAAATGGGTATATGCAGGTATGCCTCCTGCAGGTCCAGGGATGCTAACCAATCTCCCTCTCTCAGGGATTGAGATATGGAGGTTACCGTTTCTATCTTGAACCTCTGTGGCCGGACTGACCTGTTCAGGACTTTGAGGTCCAAGATTGTCCTCCATGTCCCATTCTTTTTTGGGACTAGAAATATGATTGAGTAAAGCCCCTGACCCCTCTGATCTATGGGAACCTTTTCTATTGCTTGACTGCCAAGGAGTCTTTCAATCTCTTGTCACATGGCCCTTTGTTTCTCTTGTCTTGTAAAGGCAGGGGAGGGTAGGAATCTTTGTTTGGGCCTTCTTAGAAGATCCGTGTAGTATCCGTGGGTTACGATGTCTAGAACCCATTTGTCGGAGACTGATTTTTCCCAGATCCCTGAGAAAAGCTGTAGCCAGCCTCCTACCCCTTGATCCCCTCGATAGTCAGGCATTCTGCTTAGACTGGCCCGAGGGAGGGCCCCTTCCTCTTTGCCTGTCGTACCTGGGAAACTTACCTCCCCTTCCTTGAAAGGGGAAGTTATTCCTCCCTTCTCTTGCCTGCTGTTGGAACCTTTTAAAACCTCCATAGGCTGGTCTGGGCCTGTAACTTTGGGGACAAAAAAACTTCTTCGTACCCATCTGCTGGAGATTTTTTACTTTTGCTCTTATCATTTGCGTCTGCCAGTACCTTGTTAAAGCAGACCCCAAATAATTTCTGCCCTTTGTATGGGGCTGACGCCAAGAGTTTTTTTGCTGTTACGTCACCCTGCCACGATCGGAGCCAGACTCTTCTCCTGGCTGCTACCGAGCTTGCCACTGCTCGGGCTGACCACCCCATCGCATCCACGGTCGAGTCTGCGAGGAATGTCGTGGCTAGCATCATTCTTGAGGCGAGTACCTAGGCCCTGGAATCTGAAACCTCTGGGCCCTGCGCCTCCTGCATCCAAGCGAGGAGCGCCCTGCCACGTATGATGACATTACGTTCACCCTAGTGGCGGTGGAAGCTGCCTCTAGATTCCTCCTAAGGGCTCCATCTACTGCTCTGTCATATTGTCTTTAGGGTAACAGTCCCCCTCCGTGGGGAAGACTGTCTCCCTAGCCAGTGACACTGCCGCCGCATCCACTTTTGGATTTTTAAGATTATTTCCTTCTTTCTAGAGAAGGTGTACAGGGCTGACTGAGTTCTGTTCATTCTATGTGCCTTGTCCGGCAGCTTCCACTCCTCTAAGATTAACCTTTCAAAGGCCTTATCCAGTGGCATGCCTCGCTCCCTGCCATGTATTGAGGGGAGATCGTCTCTCCTCCTCCTGGGAATCAGAGAAACCATCTTTTACTGGCTTTTCCTTAAGATCTAATGTCTTTGCCACTTGCGAGAACAGGGACTTCTTGTAGCTTAGAGAGAATTGCCTGTCTGTGTCACGAGGGTCTGAGGATATGTCCTGTGACCCTGCAGGATCAGATTCCTCCCCCTCATAATCTGTATCGTTGCTTGAACCTGAGGAAAATATGGCTAACAACTTTCTCTGTCTTTTCCTGGGCTGTTCTCCTTCAGAGCTGGCTTCTGACTCCTGAGGGGAGATATGGTCTATGGCTCCCTCTTGTGGCCTCTTTCGAGTTTTACTGGGCAGGTTTTCCCTCCTTGTTTTGGGTTGCTCTGCTTCAGAGTTGTCTCCAGAAGCCTGAGAGGATATGCGAACTGCAGATCCCCCCTTGTGGCCTCCTTTGTCTTTTAGGGGCCTTTTTAGCTGGACTTTTAGACAGCCCTATCTTAGATTTCCCCCCCTTTTTTACCTTACTCCTGGGGGATGAGGGAGCTGGCCCGGGGTTCCCCTGGCTGTGCAGATCACACAGCTTCTCCAGGGACTGCAATATTTTCCCCATAGTAGAGGCCATAGAGGCCATCGATACTTGCGGTTCGTCCTCATGGGTCTGATGAGTCTGGTCACCAGGAGCTGAGTGTCCCTGCTGTTCCATAGCGGGGAGTCTGTGTTCTGGAGTAGAGCCTGCAGCTGGAAGCAGCTCTGTGGTGGAGCTGTTCTCAGTCAGTGTCTTTCCCCGCCCGTTGTCTGGGCGGCTTCTTAGTATGCAGGCGGAACCCGCTACCGCTTGCGGTGCTGTTCCCGATAGCGGGGGGATGGTGGGTGGAACCCAGCCTCCGAGGGGGTCCTAACTACACTAAACCCCCTGCGGATCCCCCATTCCCAGGCACCGTGCCAGGGAACCGGCCTGGACTGTTTGTGCTGCCGCTGGGCTGGCTGGCGCTGTCCGTGTGGCCCTGCTTGCTTGCCTGGCTCCCTAACCCCCCCTCTCGGGGTTTGAGCCTTGCTGGAGCTCCGCTGTACCGCGGCTGTTTTAGCTCCACTCCCTTTTGCCCTCAGGGCAATCAGTAGTGGGGAGGACCCCCTTCTGGCAAGCCTTTCGCCTAAGTTTAACTTGAAACCTATCTAATTTTTGTCTTTTAGGTGCCGGTATGGCGAAAACGCTTCAAGCGGCCTGAAGGCAGAAGAAAGACTGAAGAGCAGAGGGCTAGCTCCACGATGCATGCACAACAGAGATTACAATCTTCTGCCTCCAGCGGCCATGCGCGGAGCTACCCATCGGAGAGGTTCACCGGAGACAGGGGAGAAAGAATATGGTAGGAGGAGGGAAGCAAGGTACATAGAGGCAGACCAAACACCAACTGCAGGATGGGACGGCCAGGGGTTACAGACCTGGTAATTTGCTGAAGAGAGTAAAGAAAAGTTACTTGGCTCAGCAGCATCACAGTTCCATCTCAGTAGCAGAAACATAGGCCATGGCCCCACTGGACACAAAATGGCCAGAGCCCTTGTGCATTGCCCTTTGACCACCACTCAAGGTCTGCTGCCCGCAGCCCTGAACTCCCAGAGAAATCAAGCTACCTGGAAAGAGAAAGAGGAGATAAATATTTCAGGTGAAACCAGTCAAGCAATCCACACACAACCTACCTTCCCAGACAATGGACCCTCTGCTCCAAAGATGCCCCCATGCAGCCCTGAGCTCCCAGAGACTGTCATGACTCGTCCTTGACAAACCCATGCTGGGTATGGGTAATCACTGCATTGTTATGAAGGTGTATATAGATTAGCTATTTTATAATCTGTTCTAGTATCCAGGTATTGAAGACAGATTGACTTTCTCCTTTTTCCCTTTTCTAAAGAGAGAGACAACATTTTCCCATGCCCAGTCTTCTGGCAGCTCATCTGTTTTCCAAGAGTTCTTGAAGATAATTGACAGAGGTTTTGAGAACTTCAAGCAAGTCCTTTCAGCACTCGAGGGTGTAATTCATTTGGCCCTGAAGACTTGAATTCATTTAAAATAGCCAGATATTCTCTGATCACCTTTTTATCTGTTCTGGCCTCCAATCTTTCCCCCTTTTTTCTCATACACCTGGTCTCATACACCAGGCTGGAAACAGTCCCTCCCCACCCCCCTTTTTTTTTTTTATAGACAGACAAAATAGGAGTTTAGAGGTTTTGCCTTCTCATTGGGTGATTCCAGACGTTACGGGCGCCCGATTCACCACAGTGGATTCCCAGCGGTGGCGAGCCGGCTAACCACCCCCCATGGTCCAGGAAGGCCCCAAACAGATGTGACGGGGGCGGGACCACGGCAGGGAATCGGGCCGCCAGACCACGGCCCGTGGCAGCGATACAGACATTAAGCCAATCCCGGGCCATGGTCACAACATCCAGAAGGCACCGGGGCGGCCCGTCCCAGCTGCTGCTGTGTGCCCTTTAAATCTCCCTTCCCGGCCTGTGTTGTTGCTCATTGCCTGGCAGCAACGCTGCGTGCTTTGTCCCCGGCTGGGAATCGTTCTGCTTGCTTCCAGCTGGTGGTTGCCGTCCAGACGTTACTTTTGTTTGTTTCCCGTTGGGAATCGCTTTGACCACGCTTTCGGAGATGGTCCGGGCTGGAGCTCCAGAAGGCTGGTTAATTTTGACCCCTGCTGGGGATTGACTGTGGTGAACATCTGGGGCCTGCAAAACAGACGTTCAGGGTGCTTTGGCCCCGCTGCGGGATTGACCGTGATTCACTGTGGTTGACTGTGATCTCGTAACGTCTGAAAATACCTTTTGTCTCTTACTAACATTTCACCATCTTTACTAAGTGGCGGACTCACCATTTCCTTATTCTTACTTTTATTTCTGACATACTTAAGCAAACCCCCCACATTTTTGTTGCTTTTAGCATCCTACGCTAGCCTTAGCTCATTCAGTGCCTTAGCTTCCCTGAAAATTTGGGCTACACATCTGTAGGTATTCTCAGTAACTTGTGTGTCCTTCCATTTCTTACGTTTTCCCTTTGATTCTTAGCTCATTGGTAAGCTCCTGTGTAGCCATATTGGTTCCTCTGGATACCTTCCATTTTTCCTTTTCATTGGAATCCTTTGCAGTTGTGCATTCAGTATCTTTTCTTAGAAAGTCTTAGCCTTCTTGAACACCTGTCCCCTTTAGACGATCTAACATGGGGTCCCAGACCCACCCACTATTTCTTTGAGCTTATTAAAACCAGCTTTTTTTGAAGTTCAGTATCCTAGTTGGGCTGTTTTCTCCTTTGCCTTTCCTTAGAATCATCAATTCTAATCTTACATTGTCACCACCCCCCGCCCCAATTCTCCCTTCACATCATTCACCAATTCTGTACTAATGGTTATGATTAAGTCCAAGATAGCCGACTCCCTGGTTCTTTCAATCTTTTCAGAGATAATTCTCTCATCTGTTGAAATCATTGGTGTAAATTGTAAAGAGTTTTGGTCAGGTGGTCATTCCAACATTGCTGAAATGCAATAGGTGCCTTTTGTCCTGAATTGAGTTCAATCATGGGAGGCTGGGACTGCCTCTTGGTGACATTGGTTCAAATCAGAAGCAACTCCTGAGCAATGGAGTCTATGGAACAATATCAGTGTCATTGTAAAGAAGGATTGGGCCCACTGCACTGGGTTTATTACCTTAAGTGCTAACAAGGTTTAATAATATATATGACAAAACAGAATGGTGTAATGTGTGTATGCTCAGACAGAAGTATCCCTTACAGGTAAGGCTGCTCTCTTAAGTTGAGAATGGAATTCACTTATAGCACCAGCAAGTTCCCGACACTGAGCAATCATCATTAACCAGAGACAGATTCCTGACCCGTGGGGCTTACAATCTAGGAGGGACAAGAGAGGGGAACCAAGAGAGAGGGGAACGTAGGGAGAGACCGGGAGACATTCGTAAGTTGAGAGGTCTCAGGTGCACATTCCAAGTTTAGTTACAAGAGAAAAGGGGACCGTGTATGAAAGGAGCGTAGACAGAGTGTCAGTGAGCAGTCTGTGGGGATGAGGAGCTAGGTAAGGCCTGATGGAAGAAGTAGGTTTTCAGAATGGATTAGAGAAAAATCAAAGACCAGGAAGACCAAGTCCAGTATTTGCATAAATGCCACATTTATTTTGTAACTGAACAATGCCTTAAGTGTACAAAAACAGTTTAAGACCCTAAGTTCCAACACTCATAGGTTTAAGACATCAAGAAAACTAGACTCATTAACTTCAGTATCATTGTTATTATACAGTGGTAAAGGGTGCGCCCACAGCAATCACATATATACAAAGCAAGAGAAATGGTCTCCCAGCATTTGGGGATGGCATCACAGGAAGAACTCATGTGGGACAAACTAGGTAATGGAAGCACAGGCAAAAAAATAATAAAGTAAAATAAAATTAATCACAACCTCCTTTATTTTACAGTAAGATCTTACTAACAAGTTGCATCTCATGAGTAACAAAGAGTTCTTTCATACAGGGAAGTAAATACGAGACAGAGAGAGCATATTAGACAGGTGTGAGATGGATGGGCTGTTGCAACAGCAAGTTTCCTTATCAGTCACCTCAGGGAACCTCTCCATTCTCCCCTTATTCTGCTTCCTTCCTGCTGTCCACACTAGGCTCCTGCCTGCGGGCATTTGGGAACTTCCCCCCCATAGTTACAAGACCAGCACTTTGGCTGTTTTTAGACGATCGCACTAAAAGGTTCTTAACAGACAGAACAGTTATGACTCACTGTCATAACAAAAACATTTTATTCTGTTTAGACGGCCTTTACTAAAACCGAAACATTCTAACTCTTCTAACCAAAATGTTCTGTTTACAAGATTAAAACAATTGCTCTGCAATATTTCCAAATTGAAACGTTTCAGTAAAACCTGGAGAAAGGTGAACAAACTAAAATCAGGAAGTGTTTTAAAATGAAACTTTTTAACTGTTTACATGATCACATTTCATCATAAAACAGCCTAAAACATTTTTAATGTATCGTTTAAAAACACACTTTGTCTTGCTTTAACTATCTTTACATAGTCGGGCCATGATCCACAAATGGGAGTGGCCTCACTGAAGCCCACAGCTGGCATAAGTGGTTTGTGGATTGTGGCCTTGATCTTTGAATTAGCACCTAGTTGTTAACTGACTTTATTTCAAATGGATGAGAGAAGAATAGACTAGTGTAACCAGTTACTGGTGCCCTTTGCAAGGTTACCAAGGATCAGGGAAAGGCATTTCATTGAGCTCACAGACTATGTTTCCAAGTAACAGATGTGTTCCATGGGATTATATTTTAGCATAAACTCAGGTTAAGTTTTGGATCACTTTTCTGGCATCATTTTATCTCCCTGGCCTGTTGTGCCCAGTCTGATCCTACAGTAGAGTGCAGCAGACCTGCTCCTCCCGGCACTCTTGCTGTATCAGGCAGAGTTGAACGGATTCTCAAATTCATCCACACCCAGTGAAACAAACTAAAATACTTCCCTAGACATACAGAGTTCAGGCTTTTTCTCCATGATGTGGGGGACTCTAAGGGGCTTTTCTCCCTCACAGAGCCTCTAGCTCCCTTCAAAAACCTTTTCATTCTCAAATCCAGCTGAAAGTACAACGCACAGAATGTCCGCTCAGCTGTTCTTAAGGCCAGTGCATGTAATAACAACTTGAGTTTTAGGAAGTAAATGTTTCTTGGTTGCATAGCAAACTAGTGGGTGGGAGTATCAGTGATACAATGGGATGTGAGTGGGTTGTGCAGGTCTGTGAAGTGACTGAAGGTGGCCACTGTTGGAAACAGGATGCTGGGCTGGATGGACCATTGGTCTGCCCCAGTATGGCAGTTGTTATGTTCTTATAGATGCGGACTCTATAGCAATTCCTTCGGAAGGACTGAAGAAAATAACCCTTTGGGGGAAATCTACCTGAGCAGGGGCTGCAGCTATTTGACAAGGAGCCAGTGTGAATCCTAAGCATTTTCCTAGACTTCCTTCAATCCTTGATTTGTGCATTCTGAACCTGATCCAAGACAACTGCAGCCTCTGCAAAGACTCCCTCGGATTTCTGTGGGCTCTGGCTCATGCCCTTGATTCCTAACCCAGGCATTAGTATGCTCTGCAGGTTGGCTGGCCTCAGGCACACTGAGCACTGACTGAATCAAATCAGGGGCTATAGCCATAACAGCACCATTAATGCTATGCTCTTCAGGCTTGCTGACCTAAGGCATGGCCCATAAATGTGCACCCCATCCCATTCCTCCTTTCTCTTTAACTTAGCAATGCCATTTGCACACCACCCCCCCCCCCCCCCCCCCCAATTTCTTCTGTGTCCCTGTTGGCTCTGTTTGGTCCAGACTAATTACAGAAATGTACATCTCCATATTGATGTAATTTTATAACCTGGCTGCCTTCATTCTCAAGTATCTTAACCTGGCAAAATCTCCTAAAGGGCTGACATGGAGACAAGGAATCTAAAATGGGGAATTCCTTGATTTTGCCTTTGATCGTGAATGTGCTTATGCCACTGCAGTCTGCTCAGGTCAGAGGAGCTCCATGAACATGAGGATGTTCAAGATTACAGTCCAGAGAGGTAGCTTTTCAAAGGCACAAATGACACATAGGTGCCCACCTATCATTGAGAGTCAAGGGGAGTTTAGTGCTTTTGAGAATCTACCTCCACAGTCCATTTTGGATGGCTACAGTGATTTAGTGAGTTTGCTTTACACAGAGTGGCTCGGCCAAGCCTGTGGCTTACACCAGCTTGGAAAGGTACCTTAGCGACTGCTCAGGGCATTTAATAGAAACTGATTTCAACAGCTAGGCATTGGCTAGGCATTATAATAATTAATAATAATAATAATAAATAATACATTTTAATTTTTATATAGTGCCCCCCTGCCATGGCAGAGATAGGTTATGGCCGCAATCCTCAAACCTCTAATTTCAGAGTAGTTTCATTGAAGCCCTTTGGAATAAGTGGTTTATGGATCATGGCCCATGTTCAAATAAGTGCTCTTGTCAACTGGTCTGGTCCAATGCTCACTCTTTCCATTGGCTTGAATGGGTGCTGGGTCAGACACTTAACAGAAAGCAAGAGTCAGGGATGGCTCGAGATGTGTTTTCATCGAATGACATTCAGATTTGGCAGACGGAATGAGTCAATGCCTAACTAGGAAGGTTCAGACAGAAACTGGGATTAGAACAGTGGTTTAGGAAGCACTGCTCTGCCTTTCCGGCTCCTGTCTCTCTCTAAAGCAAGGAATGCTCTCACTGCTCCAGACCCTGGCTCCACCCAGCACAAATGCAGGCATGTGCTTAACTCTTGGCAGTGCTTTAGTCCCTTGGGTGGGGTTGTATGCTTTGGGGATGTATTGAAGAGGGGCTCTTCTGGAGTGGGCTGCTTGTCATGTAGATTAAGCTAGCAGATTTAACAATGTATGCAAGCACTCACTTTGTTTATTGTATTTAAATTCTAGGTGTGTAAGGAACAATTCTGAAACTAAGCTGCCTGTGGCTGTCGGATCAAGAGAATGAAAAGCCCTGGCAGGGAGCCAGCCATGGGGATTGTACTGACACTCCCCGGGCAGGAACCATCAGGCCTGTGGATAGAATGAAACCCCTGGGATAATAGAGATGCCACAGAAAGCAAAGAGTTGCTCAGAAATCAGTAGAGGTCATGTAGGAAATGGAAACCCTCTAATCCTGCAGCCCAACAGCTGTACTAAACTGTCTCCTGCCCCTGCTGCAGATGGGCTGTTTCTTATGTAGATGTGATCCTCATCCTTGCCCTGCCTTTCCCCCCCATGCCTCCCATCCACACAAGGAAAGGAAATAACAGAGAAGTGCAGCGAATAGACCATCTCAGCTTGGCGTCGCACCTAGGGTACTCAACAAAACACCACAGAGAGGATGGGAAAGTGCCTGAGAGAGCCAAGGCACAGCTGTGCTGTGCTAATTAAGGTCAGTGTGAATGTGGGAGAATGAGCAGGAACTAATGCCCTGGAATATGTCTAGAGGGATGGAGGTCCCCGTGTGTCTGCCGGGAGCTGTGCGTACCTGGCCAAGTGGGAATACCGTGAGGGGAGCTCTCCATGAAAGAATCTCAAGGAATTCTCAAGGAATAAAAATATTAACTAAACAGGCCTTTACCACTGGTATTCCTTTCTGTATTTCAGAGCAGGGCCACCTTCAGCTCCTTAGTGTGGAGGAGATGGGGTGTTAATAACCCAGTGTCTCTGCTTTGGAAAGCATTCCCCCTCCACCTCTGCTATTCTACTTAGAATTCTACTAAGCCATATTTGGAGACAGGGGGAAGGAGCAGGGAGTTAATGTGTGAAATGAGGAACAAGCAAACATAATCACGTACAAATGGGAAAGGAAGAATCCATCTAGCACCATCCTATCATGTCCCCACCCCAAACCCCCATGCTACTCTCCTTGCTGGCTTCAGAGTCTCCTCAGGAAAATAAAAGGAAGGAACTGAGCCATCTGCTCCCAGACAGCTGTGGGGGCTTTAGCATCCAATGGAGCTTTCTGATCTAACATTTTAAATCTTCACAACCACCCCTTTATTCACCCCTGCTGCACAGGAGTAACTGTGCTGATCCCTCCTTCTAGCTCCTCCAGTGAACTCTCATTTAACTACAGGGAGCCACCAGGCAGCCTAGAGAACAAGCCATTGCTAGATAAACCCAACCCAGCGCCACAGAAATTCATCCTGGGGGCTCACAGCCCTGTTGGGTGCCCCTAGGTTTTATCAGGCAGGATTCCAGAATAACATCTCCAGTGGGAGTGCATGTGATCTCAGTTAATCCTCTGGGAAGTTCCACAGCCCACACTCCCAGCACAGGGCAGAGGGGAGCACAGGACAGCATAGGGAGCCTGGTTCCCTTGTTTTAGGGTGGCTGAGAGGCAGCTTGCTTTGAATGCTGTTTGGGGCATTCCTACAGCTCGGCCTTCAAAACTTGAGTGGCTGAAGCATCTGCCCTTCTTCAACCTCAAATCCTCTCCCTCCTTAGTGTATAACAGGTACAAGAGAGGTAAGACAAATTTCCTGGACAGAACCAACCAGAGCCTGTTTTAGTCTCCTTATTTAGTCAATGAACATTAGACTGTTATGTTTCAAATACTGGGGAGAAATGCACTCACTCCCTAGTGCATGCACGTGCACACACACTATCCTCAAAAGGGAAAAAGCTATTTGAAAAGTGCTTCAATGTGAGCAGTGACTCGTCCCAGTGAGGCATGGATGCGTTTGCTCTCCCTACACAGCAAGAAACTCCTCTCCCTGCACAGACAGGAAACCCCTCAATCGGGAAGAGGAAGTGGGGGGTGTCATCAAAATCACCCTTTGCTGTGGGTTAAGCTCCGGCATCAGGGATCAAGAGATGAGGAGGGGGTGAGACATCCACAGACGCCACTCTGAGCATGCATGTGGGAGCATCATCTCCTTTGTGAAGCCTCACGAAATGTTCAGGGAAGGAGTGTGTGAAAGACGACAAAGGGATGCTTACACAATGGCTGACAATGCCTTCTCCCAACTCTCCCGCTGGTCAAACTTCCTCAAATCTCCTTCCCTCCTCTGGGGCATGAAGGCATAATGTGCAAGTGCGGATGTGAGGAGCAAAAGGGGAGAAACTGAACTTACAGGTTTCAGTGAAATAGAAATAATATTTTATAAATATAATCTCTAACTACAGTCAATAAAATGTCACTAAATTAGGAAATATCAGTATCTAACCCTAATGCTGTTTCTCCACAAAGCAGCAATTCCTCTTGACTTGTAACCTCTGACCTTTCACACGTTCTGGCCTCTTTTACACTGAAGACTCACTCTAAAAATAAAAAACAAGCTCCTGCTTTGGAGAGTTACATGCCACGTGACACCTAAGTCACCCAATGAGGATACGGGCAGAAGATCACATGTGCACAAGGCTGTACCAGGTTGTTTTGCAGCTACAACAGAAATGGATTTTCCCAGTGACGGTGATGAAATGGATCCCTTCATGGAGCAGGCAGCTGGGGCGGTGAATGACATCAGAGAGCTGAAGTTAAGATGAGGACTCTTGTACAGAACCAACAATCTGGATCCCGTTGGCAGATGGATGAGGTGGGTGGCGGTTCTAGGCTAGATTCTCGTCTGGGCTGTTCTCCGTCTAGACAGCTTGGATCTGATTGAGAAACCAAGAGACAACAGGAGTCAAGGGATTGCAGAATCAGAGAAGGGCAGGAACTGGACCCAGCAGAGGCCATGTCATGTGAAAAAGGCACAAGGAAACAAAGGGTAGGGGAAAATAGGAACTGCCACGTTGGATCAGACCGAGAGTTCTTGTCCATAGGATCCAGTCCTGAGAAGCGGTGAGCTTCAGAACCAACTAATCCAGGGGACGGTTGGTCAGTGTTTTTCATTTATCCAGTGACTACATGCAATTTACATGTATTCATGGATCAGCTTTCCTGTTGCAGTGAAAATGTCTTGAGATAGGGGAGGCGTGGGGAACCTTTTCCCTCCCTCAAACCACTTTGAAAATTGGTACAGGATCCCTGGGCCAGCTAGGAGTTGAGGCCAGGTATGTTTAAGGGACGTGCTCAGGGGGTGGGGAAATGGAGGTGGTGGTGGTGGGAATGGAGGGAGTCCAGATCATAGATCTACATTATGGATTCATCGCCTATGACTGAATAAATGCCCCCACCTCTGCTCCCTTCCCCTGAGTTCACTCTGAAGGTAGGGACTGGATCCACAGGAATTGGAAAGGGACAAAATAAAAACCAGTGTGGGCTGGATTTAGCTCACAGGATGGAGGTTCCCCAACCCAGTGTTAGGGATTGAGAGCCGGATCCTCTGTTGATGGGAGCCTTTCTCATGCCATTAGCTTTATTAAGGTGACAACTCCTTACACAGAACAAGCATGTGTCTCTCAGGGTGTTAACAAATGAGACATTAGCCCACACCAGTCGGGGTGTTCACCTGCCCATTTATTAGATGTTTGCCCTTACTGGATGGATACACAGCCTTCATCCACTGGACATGCAACCCCACTCATGGCAGGGTCTTGGAGCATGCAGAGCCCACCATGTAGGCAAATGCAGGCTAATGTGTGCCCACATGTGCACTTCCTGTCAATCAGAAAGCATGCAGCCTCCCGTGTGTACAAGTCTGCCAGCACCACAGAGTCATGGACAAACAGCCTAGAGCATTCTGAGAAGCAACCACTTTCTGCCCCTCTCTCTGCTCTCATTGGTGCCTTAAAAGCCCAACGCACATGAAATTCATGCTTGCGTTGTCCCAGCTCATCCTGATTTGCAGCACATGCCCAATGCTTGTGTAACAGGGCACAGTTCCTGTGGGCCCTTGGCCCTTTAAGAGAGGCTGAGTGGGCCCAAATCTATGTTCGCTCAGTAGTATAAAAGCAGGAAGACAGGCAGTGAGAAGCAGAAGTTGATGTGAGCGTATTGCTGCCAAAGGCCTTAGAGGAGCCTGTGGAGCTGAGAGGCGAAGGCTGACTGCCTGGATGAGGCTGTGAGTTATCTAAGAGCCTGTCAGTAGACTGATACCTGACAGAGCTGTGCCTATGTGAGACTGGCCAGAGGTTTGGTGCTTGTCCTGGTGAGAGACTAGGTTACGTATATAAATAAAGGAGTGCTATTATGGTAATTTCAAATGCTGAGTGTGTGACTGGAACTGATCCTGTAAACACTTACCCTGGCAAGCCCAAACCTGCTACAGCTTGCTTTTCAGAACCTGTTGCCTTCTCCATAGTGACTTGACTTCCAGTCTTTTCATTGCCATGACTCAGAACGACAGCTAGGCAACTATGGGAAGCTAATGCACCTGGTGTGCTCTCCCCGTGTGTGTGTCCTCATGTGTGTTTGTATGCATCTCCCTGTGTGCTTGTCTCCTTGTGAGCGTGTGTCCCTCTGTATGTGTGTCTGTCCCACTGTGTGTGTGTCCTCCCACTGGGTATGTGTCCCACTCTGTGTGTGTGTGTGTGTGTGTCCCACCCTCGCTGTGTCCCCCATATGTGTTTGTGTGTGCCCCTGTGTGTGTCCCCTGTGCCCCCAAGTGTGTGTGTGTGTGTGTCTGCATATCCCCATGTGTATGTGTCCCTCCTCTCTGTCTCTGTGTGTGCATCTCCTCCTCTGGGTATGTGTCCCCCGTGTCCATGTGTCCCCCGTGCATGTATGTCTGTGTGTCCCTCCTGTGTGTGCATGTCCCCATGCCATGTCCTTGCGTGTGTCTGTGTGTGTCCCCCTCGTGTTTGTCTAACCCCTCTGTGTGTTTGTCCCCCCCGTGTCCCCCCATGTGTCCGTGTCCCAGTGTGTGTGTCCATGGTGTCCCCCATGTGTTGCCCCCCCATGACTGTGTCCCCACATGTTCATGTGTGTCCCCCATGTGCGTGTGTCGCCTCATGTGTGCGTGGCCCTCATGTATGTCCGTGTCCCCCAGATGCTTTGCATTAGTCTTTCAGTAACAATCCTCTTCCTCTGCAGGTTGGGGGCAACACTGAAGCTGGGAAATGGAGGGGATGAGGGGGCAGTGGCAGAGCTGGGGGGAGCCCAGGGCTGGGAGGGCAGGGGCTGTGGATCAATTCCCCCATTCAGCCCCTGCCACCCATAGCTCTACTGCTGCCCCTCAATCCCAACCCGCAGCCCTGGGCTCCACCCACCTCTGCTGCTGCCCCTCAGTTCCCACCAGCAGCCCCTGCTCTCCCAGCCCTAGACTACCCCCAGCTCTACCCTCAATCCCCACCCACAACCCCTGCTCCTGCAGCCGTGATCTCCTTTCCAGCTCTGGCAGTCCCTCAATCCCCACCCGCAGCCCCTGCTCCCCGAGCCATGACCTCCCCCCAGCTCTGCTGCTGCCCTTCAGTTTCCACCTGCACCCTTGAGCTCCCGCCAGCTCTGCTGCTGCTCCCACTCTTCCAGTCCTGAGTTCCTCCTCAACTCTCACTGCCCCTCTATCCCCACTCGCAGCCCCTGCTTCCCCTGCCCTGTCCCTCAATACCCACCCGCAGCCCCTGCTCTCCCAGCCCTGGACTCCCCCAGCTCTGCCACTGCTACCTCGCCCCCTCCATCCCCCAGCTTCAGTGTTGTCTCCCAACCTGTAGAAGAAGAGGACTGGGACTGATAGACCAACGCAAGGGTGGGGGCACGGAGCCTAAGTTGGAATCAAGCGCAATATGTGAGACTGTAAAATGTCTTTACTGCTTACATGTCTCGCAAGTTAAGGCAGGAGCCTTAACTTGTAATTTCCATGTTTTTTAACTCATGATTGATTTACAAGAACCTTAACTATTACTGTAAACCGGAGGGTTTTTCATAGTGGAATTCTATTCTATATTCTGAATCTACAGTTCCACTGTTCCAATGAATCCAGTACTTCACTTTACTGTTCTACCAATTAATCTATATGAGCACCCTTGTTTTTTTACAAAAGCTTAAATGAAAGGAAGGTTTTTGAAAACAGAAATGTTTTCCTGTAAGTCCAAAACTGATGTCTCATCTGCCTTTTGCAGTATTCTTATATTTCTTTTATAAAGGTAGGAGACTTCAGCACAGTTCTGACATGGATCTGCATGTGAAACTTCTGTCTTGTTTTCTTTAGTTCTGTAAATTTATTCTGACAAGCATTCTGTATGAAAATAAATTGCTTTTACATGGATTTTACATTGTTTTATTATATTTTAATGCACAGTTTTTCTGATGTGCTCTGAGCACCATTTGGCAGGTGCTGATTAATGAATGTACTATACAATACATAATAGTATATATTATATAGTAATTATGAAATTATTATTATTATTAAAAAATAACAGATGTTTACTGCTACTATTTATTCTTCTATAGTGTTACTAGGCATACGCAGTGCTTTACAGCCACAGATTTTCAAAGACAGGCTTACATTCTAAGATGGACAAGGGTGAGGGGAACCAAATTAATCCCATGTTCCACTTAAACAAATGCATATTATAGGGATGGAGTGTGAACTGAAAACAGGGGGTAGGGAGTCCTGTGCCCATGCACTTGCACCTGTGGGTGGGGTGGGGGTGCACCAGCAGCCACTGCATGTCTGTACCTCTGCACTTCCTATTGCCAGTCCCAAGCCTCACCAGCCTGCAAAAGCCAACAGGAAACTGCAGAGGTTCAGGCCTGCAGCCGGCTAATGTAAGGATGCCAATAGCTAACCCACAGGGAAAGGCCACCTGGTGGGAAAGAGCTGGGCTGACTAGGGGCGTCTTTAGACAGAACAGAAAAAGGATGGCTGTGACCTTAAATATGTTTACCTGTTCTGTGTAAGCATTGCAATATTTTTCTGCCCCTCATTTGTCCCACTTTAGCCCCTCATTAAACACTCATCTGCTGCTCGGATGTTTTCTGAGTGGCAGATGAGTGTTTACAGCACTTGGGTGTTTCATGTTGCATCTAAGCAGATGCGGGGCGTGTTTATGGTAAAAGCACCCACAGCTTCCTGCTTCCAGCCATAGAGTACAGCATTTTGAGGATTGGACATGTTCTTACTCTCTCTATCCAGTTGAACTCATTGGTTCTCCCATGATTCTTTGTGTTTTAAGTCACTTTCCCCCTCCCCCCCCCCCCCCAATTCAAGTTTTAACTCAAACTGCTTATTCATTATCTTTGTGGCTTGGAGAACGGAAGCGTTCTGGAGTGCTCCCAAACACTGCAGTGCCCCTGGGGAGGCAGAGGGACAGGTGCTAGCAGCATCCCCTCTCCTCCCACCCTGGCTAACGCGATTTAGGGGCTTCTCCTGCCCTTGGCCAGCCACAGCCAGCTTTCCCAGGTGGGGGTTAGGAATCAATCCCAGAGCCACTGGGAGAGCAGGCTCCCCACCCTGATCCAGGATGCTCCCGCACCCCAAGATGCGGGGATCCAGGTTTCCCTGGGAAGCACCTCTCCTAACCTGATGGCTGAGCGAGGAGGGTGGAGCTGGCCCAGGAGCACCGACTGGAAGGATGGGCTGGGGGAGGATGAAACTACTGGTAACTCATGGAAGCAGCACCCACTGGCTCCTGAGGCTGAGAATAAGCAGCATTGTGGCCTCCAAAGCGTCCAGAATAACATCCCTGTGGCCTCGCCTTGGCAGTTCCTTGGGGATGGGCTGAACCCAGAACCATGTGTGTGTGTGTCCCTGCTCTCCCCTCTCTCTCCCCACCTCCTGCACAGAAATAGCTGTGGCGCCTTCTCTAAACCTTTGTGCCGAGTTTATTTCCACGTGGGGTGAGGGAGCTCGACGGGCCAGTCCTACCCTGGGGTTTGTCCGTGCCGGCAGAGGCCAGGAGCTGCATCCGTGGGGCAGCAGGCAGTACCACCTCACCTCCTCCCGTCTGGGCTCCAGGAGACAAGATCCCTCCATGACGCACTCCTGTGGGTGGGTGTTCACACACACTCCAATTTAGACTCGCTGCTGGCCCAGCTGGGCTACTAACAATCCGGGTTCCCCTAGCTGGTGCCTCCAGAAACCGGGCCTGAAGCCGCTTCCAAGGGGCGCTGTGGTCCCAGCCTGCAAGGAATGGCCCCTTGTGCGGGGCTTGTGTGGGGGGGAGCAGCTAGCAGGGCAGAGAGGGGTGGGAATACACTAACTGACCCCTCAGCGCCCAGGGGTGGATGGGATCATGGCCTCGCCAACCTCCTAACCCCCTCTGCCCCTTCAATAGCCAGGTAGGTGGATGGGGGGGGGGGGGTCAGCAGCACCCCCCCACCCACCCAAGAGATGGGATCAGAAAGACGGAGAGACATTTCCCCCAACTGACCCTGCCTCAAGGCGCTGCTACTTGGGGGTGAGGGGAAAATCAGGCCCACAATCTTACTGCCCCACCGTCACCCCACTGATTCCACTCGCTAATTCCACAGGTTAGAGACATGAATGCTTGTGTTTAGTGTCCCGTGTGACTGAGACACACAGGGTGGGGTGGGGGCTCTCTTTGAGGTCTCCAGACAGACTCTTTTACTGCATGGAGGACACAGAGTGCACCCCTCCAAGATGAGTTCTAGGTTTCCCCCTCAGTGTTATGGATAGGATCTTTGGAGGCTCTGATGAGAGCCCGGAGCTCTGCAAGAGTATGGGTTAACCTCCTCCTGCATGACCTCCTCAAGGCAATCGCTCCCCACCCACCCTGATGTCCCAGCCACGGGCCTGTCCCTACCGAGTTTTCGTGAATTGTCTACTGCCTGCACCCTCTAGAAAGGGGGATATCCCAGCTCCGACTGCCAAAGAGTGCACCAAAGAAACAGGATCCAGGGTGTCTGGGATCTTTGCATTGTGCGGGGTGTAGAGGGGCGATCCAAGGAATCTTTGCATTGTGTAGGGTGTAGATGGGGGCGCCAGGGGGATCTCTGAATTGTTTGCATAACTTGGAATCAATAATGGTTCAGCTGCACAGTATTAAGTGGCATCGTAGCACCCAGTGCAGATGTGGACCCCACTGCAGTTAAGCACACAGGCAAAATGGGGTACAAAAAATGTTGCAGCAGTTGTAATTTTGGGGCCAGTAAAAAGGAAGACACATTGATTGGAGGCAATGTGCTGTCACTCATGAAGTTTGTTTCCTGTTAACACCTACTTTCTGTGGTGATGTTAATGACACCTGATAGGGAACTAACACGTCACAAATGTCTGCCATGTGGCATGATGGGTATCCATCTGGGACACTAACTGGAGGCTGTGCATGTGTCCTTCCAACAGGGGGCAGTATGAAACACCCATTGCAAGCGTGTGTAAGTAGTTCAATGTTAAAAACACATGTTCAGAGATGGGTGTTAACACACATCAAACAAATTAAAACACTCATTTTTGTTCAATAAAGTATGTGATTTCCTCAATAAACTCAGTGTTCTGTGCACAGTAAAAGGTTACTTGCAGCTGCCAAGTGCTGACAGGTGTTAAGTATGAACTTCCACATGGGGATTGCAGGCACTGGACCGCTGCTTGGAGTCAAGCCCCTCCCCCATTCCCTGTCTGAGCACTCCTGGAGCAATACTAGCCTCTTCCCAGTCTCCATGCCTGCCATCCGTGCAGCACATGGAGCTGTGTAATGGCAGCACAAATATTGTATGGTGGGGGTGTGTGGAGTGGTGCTGAGCAGGAAGTTGGACCAAAACAAAGCATAAAAACCAGCTCAGAGACGCTTTTGGAGTGAACCAGGTCTAAAAATCTCAGTCACATTGAATTGGAACCCAAATGAACACTAGTAACTGGTTTGTGATAACAGATTCAGTGATCATGCATTGAAAGGGGCTTTGGAGTGGGGACTGGGGAAGAGTCTTCTCTCTGCTCCAACCCGAGAGAGCGGGGCAGAGACTACCCTTCCCAGGAAACCAATATTCTTCACACTGGGAGGGACAAAAATACTGAGCCTTGAACTCTATCAGTTGGCTGACATCATGTTTGCAATTCCTGCTGTGCAAACCAGCAAACAAAAGGGCATTTCCTGGGCTGGAGTTCATTCTGTTACCTCAGTGATCAAATAGGACTGAGAGTTCTGAGGAAGATTATACTAAGGCTGAACTGAATTACCATTTTTGTCTTCATGGATTCAATCCACATTTTTGAAATGGGCTGTGGAGCTTTGAAGTGGATTTTTGGCTGTGGAACAGATTTTGAATCTGTTCCAACTGCTCCCCCTCCACCCATTTGCCCATGCACAGTGATTATCTTTGGTAGACTGCACATGCATAAGATAGCACCGATGTTTCAGGAGATGGCACCATCTTGTGCATACACAGTAAACAAAAGGGCAAAAGGCCAGAGCTGCTGATCCAAATCTCCAGCGAAACTGGGACCGGATCAAAGTCCAGTCTGCATTTCACCAGACAGGATGGGACTAAGCAGACCCAGACAGAACCCACTCAGAATTTCCATTTCATCCCAATGTTGTACTAGTGCCTGCAAACAACCTGTGGAAAAAATAAATCATTTTTCTTCAGTGAAGTATTATTGATGTATTTGTTGGCTAGGAATCACAATGCCAGCAGGAGAGTCTGTGACATTCATCTCCAGGAAATGGATCAGAACCTGTTCAAGCAGGTCCAAAGCAGCCGAACCTGCTACTGAACCATTATTTTAAGTTAGTGTCTGAACCAGAACCAAACTGGAGAGAGAGGAAATACTGATGAACCTGAACTGGGAGTGATGCAAAGTTTTTAACAGTTCAGCTCCATGGTGCTGAGACTTGCATGGGAGGAAGACTCCACTGTTGCCTTCAAAGTACAACTGGTGGGGACCAAGAGCCCAACAGCTTGTGAGGCAAACATAAAGGCTGTGATCCACAAACCACTTACTCCTACGGGCTTCAGAGCAAGTACTTTGTGGATCACAGCCAAAACCCAGATCCCTTGTGAAAGGCTGACTGAGGGGAATCAGGATGGTGAGGGGCCAAGCACATGCTATAGTTTGTGGCCTGATGTTGATGGTCCCCCTTGGTACTCATGCTGCAGTGATCAGACCATGATCCCTCCTGCCCCCACTTTACAGGAACATGGACCTGACTTGGACAGAAGGAATCAGCACCCAGCAATTCAGGGGAATAAAAGCAAATTGGAGAATCCAGGCCAAACTTCTGATGGAGCAACCCATGCCTTGCAGTCAGGTGACTAAGCTGACTCTGAAAGTGCCTCTCATTACCTTATGGATCCAGCCAGGAGAGGGTTAAACGCATACAGCCAGTCGTGCATGTCCTTGTCGCTGCTTGCCTGCAGCAGGATCCCGCGATGCTCTGTACACACCGCAAACGTGTTGGGGGTCTGAAACACAAAGAGACCACAGTGCTATGGGAGACAGGCAGAAGGATTTGGAGAGCACAGGCATCTAGGGTTGGACCCACTCCAGCAGCACTGGGGCCCACACCATTCCACCCCTCTGCTTCCCTGCACATTCACAAGTCAAAGGTTGCAGTGACTGGTGCCAGCTTTTCTGCTGTGGACACTGAAACCGTGAGAATATTCCTGACTGTGAAGGTGCTTCCGAAGACTCCTGGGCTCCTTGTGGTGAACTAGTTTCAACCTGCTTAGAAGCACAGCCCCTCTCCATAGTCTGTGGGAAGGCCCTGCAACCAGGACCCCCCTGCTGTGCTGCTCAGATTCCCCCACTCCTCTTCCCCAGCCCCATGAATTTCCCTGTGCCAGTCACCACCCAGCTCCTGGCTTTAACTCTCTCCCTTTCCTAGACATCTCGTTATGGTTCCCCCCTTTCACCGTTAGCAGTCTCCAACCTTCATCACTGACAGCCCAGCACTGAGTATTAGCTGTCTCTTTCCCATCTGGCCAGCACTAGGACTCTTAGCCTCACCTTTAGCATGGCCTGCTGGTCCTCACTGTACTCCACCTGAGCAGACGAGAGGTTGAGGATGGCCCTCTCCACCGAGTCCTTATCGGTGTTGTAGATATACACGTAGGGGCGTCTCACCACCACGTAGCGCTTCACCCAGCCATTGGTGTGTGGCTCCAGGAAGTGCAGGTAGCCTTTCTTGGAGACAATGGGGCTGCGGAAGGGAAGACGCATCAGACTACCCAGTGAGAACGCTGAGGTGCAAGGACTTGTCCCCACACAACGTGGTCTCTGGACTGTGCCCTAACTTGCTCCTGTGAACTCCTTCCCTTCCGAGATACTTCCCCACCATTCAGGCTGCCCTGTGTCCTCCCCCTTGATTAGAAGCAGCAACCCCTACAGGTTCTCACTTCTGTAATGGAGCCCACCCCAGAGCTCCGCCTCCGCCTGCAGCAAAGCTACCTGACCCGGATCTCCTGAATATCTGGCACTAAGAGGCGTTGGGTCTCCTTTTCATCCTCGGGTCCGCAGGTGGGGGATTTCTTCTGTTCTCCTTCCACTGTCAACTCCAACTCTGGGCTCTCTGCCCTGGAGGAGAGCTGGAGGGTTCTGCGGGGGCAAAAGAGATACCTCATTACAATGGCCCTTTAGCCAGTAGTCAGGCCTCTTCTGCTTTTCAAACAATGGATTCATTTGCTGTGCAAGATGGTAACAGGCTCCCAAT
This sequence comes from Sphenodon punctatus, assembly GCA_003113815.1. Classification (NCBI taxonomy): domain Eukaryota; kingdom Metazoa; phylum Chordata; class Lepidosauria; order Sphenodontia; family Sphenodontidae; genus Sphenodon; species Sphenodon punctatus. Next base: position 738,060 of record QEPC01010777.1, read on the forward strand.
TGCACTTGTTTCACCCACTGGTTCCCAGGCCCAGCAAGAGCCTCCTGAAAAGTTACAGATTGCTGGAAAACATCACTCTGTGGAGTGATGTCTTTAGAGGCAAGTCTGTGATGGCAGACGTGCCTCTAAAGCCCTGACTGGCTTGCTGACCCGGCAGCCTGTGGACATGCCTGTGCACCCCCTACAGCTCTGAATGCTTAAAGGCCAAGCAGTGTCACTCAACTACTTTTTGTTGTAGGCCATATTTTTTAAAAGGACAAGGCTTTGTGCGGCACATGGTAGATTTGCATACATTTGCATAAATATGCAAATTTGCAGGCAATGGAAAGTTACTGCTGGGAGAAGGACTGGGCTGGGAAAGAGGCAGAGTGGAGTGGGCAGAAGGGACTGGAGTGGGAAGGAAACTGGTGTGGGCAGGGCTGGAGGGATAGGGAGTGAGATGAAGTAGAGAGGCAGGTGGCGGGGAACAAACAAGTGGTACTAGGGGAGTGTCTTAGATACGAACTCTGCCTTGCCCCCACTTCTCTCTCTCATACAGAGAATGCAGCATCTCACAGTCACTCATGGGGAGGGTGGGGGCTCTGTGCATTCGCTGCTCCTCCTTCCTGACCTTTAGGAGCTAAGACAGGAGCTGTTCCTCCTTTCCAAGGCTCTTGGCTGAGCCTGAGCCACACAGTCACTGTGGCTGAACTCTGGGAAGGGGAAGACAAGAGGGTGGGGCTTAACACCAGGCCAATCAGAGAGGAGTTTCGCCTCCTCACTTTCTCCTCCTCCCATCCAACCTGGAAGGAAGGGGGAGCATGACTGGGTAGAGCTCTGTTCAAATTTCAGTGACAGCAGCTCAGGCTAAGCTGCTTCTCTGTGGCAGGGAGCTGGGGGCCACAGGAACAGGCTGAGTGGGCTAGACTTGGCCCTCAGGTCTCCTACTGGAGAACGCTGTTCTAGAGAATGAAGACGAGCTCTCTCTTCCAGCTCTGCCCATCACAACACAGGGGTGTCAGTGGAAGGAGGAGAGGAGGCTCCTGAGGGAGTATGGCTGTGGGAACCACTTCTTGAGCCAGTCTGGATTTAGATGGGTAAAACTTGGCCGTGCACCAGGGCTTGGGAAACATTGTGCTAGTCCCAACTGCAGCAGCTGCCATGTAGATTTCTGCCCATGCATGTGGTTACTGTGCTGGTATCACACCCATTCTGCACAGAGGCTGCCACCTGTGCCCACTGGCTGGGTGGTTGAGTGTCTCAGCAGCAGAGGTCAGGCTAGAACAATCTGTGTGCCTCTGACTGTAGTGTACACCATCCCACATGCCTCAGACTTGCTGCCTCTCTCTTACCTGGCCTCAGCAGCATTGTATCGTCCTTCTACCAGGGATGGGCAGGTGGAGGAGGGGGTCAGGGTAGCGCCACCCAGGGCTGGCATGGAGGGGTCTCTCAGCAGAGTCACTGACATTTCAGATAGCTGTGGAAGAGAGAGACCCATTCTCTGGCATCTTTTGCTTTCCATTCCCCCTATCTCAGCTTTAGGATACAAGCTGGCAGCCTGAAGCCAAACTCACATCGGGTAGAAGTAGATGTAACCCTCACTGATGACAATGGAGTCCCACCTACTGCCAATATGCTAGAGTTTAGCCCTGGTTGTAAACACAGGCTGCTGTCTCCTGCCTGTCTAATCTCAGATGGTTATTGGAGCCTCACATTGATTGTGCTCAGAAACCACCTGCTTTTGGGGGATCTGGCCATCGTGTCTGAAGTCAACAGGCAACCGGGCCTTTGCTATGGTGGGTCCCTTGGTGTGGAACTTGCTCCTTCTAGATGCCCATCTCCGTTCCTCCCTCCTCACCTATAAGAAGTGCCTACAGACTCATTTATTCACCAGGTGATTTTAGGATTCACTGCTCATTCCCCTTAGCCGCCCCGAGCTGTTTCAGAAGGGGCGGGGTATAAATGTGAATAAATAAATAATAATAAATATAACGTGTGTTGTCCTCCTCCTGTTTCCTTCTCCTTTTTGTTTCTCCATAGACTTATATTTAAATGGATTTTATGCATTGTATATTTATCTTGTAAAGCGCTCTGAGCACCATTTAGTTGTGGTGCATTCTAAAAATAAATTTAATTTATATTAATTATTATTATTATTATTATTAAGCTCTGCAGCTGAAGTCACAAGTAGGAGGCAGATGGGGGAGGGGACTGGCCTGCTAGAGCTGGCTGTCTATTGTTGGGCTCCCTAAGCACCAGGACTTGCTCTAGGCTGGCAGCCCCGGGAAGCCCTAGTTTCACTCACAGGGAGAACTAGCTGGAGGGACTGATCTAGCTCCTCTTCATCCCCTGCTGGAAGCAGCTGCAGGGAGTTCAGACCAACAGCTATTCCTAATAGCTCTAGTTCCCTCCCAACTTTGTGAGAGCAGAAGTGAGCATGGCAGGGATGAGCTAATGGAAGGCAGCCCTTCTGCACCTGTCCAGAGTAAGGGAGAGGTTGCTGTATCCCCCATCTGTGCTGGTAGCACAGATACATTCTGGTAAAAATCCTCACTACCCCACTCCTTCTCCCAGATCTCTCCTTACCTTGCTCTCACTGGCGCTCACGCAGACGTGGCTGTGGTTGTACTCTCTGTTGAATGTATGTGTGAGGAGACGCAGGCACTGCAGGAAAGAAACAAGGGAGGGTCCAGCTGGTGGAAATGTGGCTCTGTCCTAGGGCCTTGGCCCCTCTACCCAGAGTTCTGCTTCAGTCTTGTGAATATCCTCCATGTCTTTGTGGTTGTCTCAGCTTCCTCAAGCTATCCTCTACAATACAGGAAAGTCTCCCCTTATCAAATCCATCTTCCCTATCTCCATCCTTGGCTCAGAACTCTCTGAATTGGCTCCCTCCCATACATCCTGCAGTGGTACCTCTGGTTATTGTCTCCCTCCATCTTGCCCACAAACATAATTGTCTCTGCTACCATCCTGTCTATTCCATCATCTCCCTTCTCTGTGACTAGGGAGCTCCCTGTTGTACAGCTTCATCATGACTTCACTCTGACTCACATAGAAACCTGCTACTTACCTTTTCATATGCACAAAGAAGTGCCACCACAAGGCCTACAATCCCCAAACAACTCTCACCACCGCATCGATAAGCACCCCCCACTGCAATTTAAAACCAGCCCCAGTCTACTCCAACAGTGGTGGGCAGTTATGGTTCTGACTGATCACCACCTCTGCTGCAGCCATTTCTGTTTCTCTGACACAGTCTGAAACCCTGAAATGGAACCCTCAAGGAGGAGGAAGCTGCCTGACAGCAGGGCAGACATTTTCTTTGGTGCATCAGTCAGTCCACTCTGAGGTGAGTGCTTATTTCAGAACACCCACGGGGCACTGCCAGGATCAGCAGTGCTGTCTCTGCCTTTGCTTAGTCACTAAGAGAACAGTTATTACAATGCAGGCCACAAGCCAGCCCGTGCTCTTCATAAGAGCTGTGATGCTGCAGTCCATACCTTGACTGCAAGCTCTTTCTGCCTCTCACTGGGAGTGTCCAAGGGCGAGGCCCTGCCATCTGGGGCACCATCAGCTGAGAGGGGAGAGGAGACACAAGACGTGCTGCGGGAGTCTGAGTCCTCGCTGGAGAATGGGGACAGGGATTCCAGGCCGGAGCGCTGAGTCGTCTCTAGCTTCTCGCGCAGCAGCAGGTAATGCCTCGTCTTCTCCACCTGCACAAAGAAATGCCATCAAGCCTCTGGTGCATGGCCTCAGCTTTACACACCTGCTATCATCTCAGGCAGGCAGCCTGATGGTGAGAAATGTTATGGCCAGTCAGAAACAGCATATTAGAGAGCCAGTGTAGCTAAGGGGCTGGACTTTGGCATGGGAGACCAGGGTTCAAATCCCATCTTAGTCATGGCTTTGGGCAAGTCACTATCAGCCTCAACTCCCAATCTGTAAATTGGGACTGTATGTATCCCTCTTTTTCCCTGCACTCCCCTCCCTTGTCTATGCTAGATTGTAACCCCCTCTCTTGAACCATATCTGTTCAGTACCAACACATTGCAGGTGCTATATTCATAATAACAGCTGCAAGCTCAGCAGAAGGTCTGTTCCTGAGCCAGATAACGCAAAGAGCCTCCATGCAAACTGCAAAACCCCAGTTCCTGACTTCTGCTGAGAGAGCAATGGGAATGGAAAACATGGTTCCTATCAGTTACTGTTGTGTGTTGAAGGGGTAACACAAATGTCCTGTGTTGGACAGGTAACACAACGTCCTGGGAGATCTGTTGGCAGCAGGTGCTGAATCTGGGACCTCTAGATCTAAAAGCAGGATCCTCAGGATACTACCTTCCCATAAACTTTAGCCTTTTGGTCATGCTGAAGAAGGTGGGGAAAAGGGACTCTCTCACCTCTTTTCAATGTGACAATGTTCAGAGCATTGTGGAGTCACTACAATCCAAAGGGGCTGGGGCAAGGGACTCTTCCACTCTTTTCTAACATGACCCAACCTCCTCCTTGTAAAAACTTCCCAGCTTATTCAGGCATCTCTGGATAACCTGGGGAAATCAGGACTTCACCCAGGGATGATTTGTGAAAACCCAGATCTTGCCTAGGCAGCAAGACCCATGTCAGCTAGCTTGAAGTCAGCAGCACATACATAATGGGCCTCGTGAATTCTGCACTGCTGGGATCACAGCCATTTTTACAGAATTTTGCACTTAGCCCAATTATTGCAACAACTGCATAAGCCAGTACAAAATTACAGCCTGAGTGGGGAACAGTGACAGCTAGCCAATAAAATGCCAGCAGTGTACTACGAGCTAATCAATGGGGTACGGGCACTGTGAGCTGCTGGTGTATATTCCAGGAAGGTCCATTGGGCCCTGTGCCACAGCTGCTGAAGAGGAGCAGCCCATGACCACTCAAGAACAGCCCCCCAGTTCAGAGGTCTGTGTGGTATGTGAGGGTTTTTTTAACACAAGATGTTCAAAATCGACAAAATGGCATGCTGAGAAATTAATGTGCATTTTAAAAATTACACAATTAATTTGCATAATTTATTCTGCTTGCAGAATCTGGATTGCTTGCTTGCAGAATTTGAGTTTCAGGTTGCAGAATCTGGAGGGAAAATTGCAGAATGCACGAGGCCCTTATGAGCAGGCATAAGTCTTTCTGTATTCTGGCCAGTAGCTGGTGCTAGAGAGCCAGATGGGGGTCAGACTGGGCAACAGAGGTACGGCAGTAAACACCCAGAAAGGGAAGGTTTTTCATCTCTTAATGTACATGGTCCAGGTGGCCTGGCCCTGCCCTTCTCCACTAAAGGTCTCTGCTAGTTCAGAGAAGCTGCTTGTGACAAGTTTCCAGGCTGGACTCTTACTTCTTGTAGGAGGCTTAGTTTCTCCAGTTCCCACTGATGATCCAAGATGAGGCTGTCACTACGAGGTCTCCACCCAGCCAGGTTCTCCTCGCCTCGCACATAGGCCACTGAAGTGTCCAGCACACGCCTGCGCCTCCTCTGCATGCCTGTAGGGGGAGATGTTCCCACCTTTAGAAAGCATCGGTCATGCCTTGCCTGGGTTATGTAAAATGGCTGTCTGTCTCCAGCAGGGCATCGCAAGCAGGCAGTGGGTTCAGTGTTGCAAAAGATAATGTTGATGGGCTGTAGCTCCTGGAGTGATAGTGGTAAGGTCAGTGGGAATGGTGTGCTGCTGGGGCACTCCACTTCCCAAATGATAATTGAACAAAGACTTAAAGGTCATCCCTATTCGCCTTGGGAAATCAATGGTATTACACCAACAAGGAGTTTGCCCCACAAAGTTTATGAGCAACCAAAAAAATCCCAACCCCTCAACAAAATGAAATCCAGGGCCTCCAGCCCATCTTTAGCTTCTATCAATGGACTCCCCTTGAGGAAAATGGCTCATTTCTATCTGGAAAAGAACCTGGAAAGCAGAGGTGCCCAAACTATGCAACACAGATCCAAGTGGAATCTTGCCATCTGCAGACAGGATCATGATCCTAGGCCTTTTGATCTTTGCAGAGATTATCTGCAAGAGCACAGAGGTTGAACATGGTTTTTTACGCACTGGATCCCTGTGCTTCTCTTTGAAGGCAACCAAGCAAAGAACCATTGTTCCCATGAGCACTAAACAACATACGTTTCATGGGGGCTGGAGAACCTATCCGGATCTCCACTTTAACAAAGACGAGCTCATGGCTGGTCTCTGTCCTGATGGACCCGGATTGGACTGGGCAGATCCATCAGAGACGGAATCCTCACAGACTATCCATTTCAGACGTACATGATCCTGATCGCTCTTGCTATACTTTGCCTGTCTTTGTGGCTGCATGGAACCACAAAGTTATATTTAAGTCTCAAAATGGGTTTGCACAGGCAAAAGTGTAGGAAACACAGACGTAAGCGCAAAGCAAAAGTGATTTTTCACTTCCCACCTGGACTGCCAGCATCAGCTACTCGGCAAAGGCTCAGCTCATAGACCCCAGTCACTCGGTTACTGCAAGGCAGAAGATAGTTGAAAGTTAGAACTTGGTGAGAAGAGATGCCCCTCTTCTACTGGAGGGAGTGACTAGCAGGTATTAACAGGGGGAGCTATGGCTTGAAACCAAACAGTAAGAATAACAGAAGTGTCTCCTGTGGATTTACAAAGCAAGTCTCCATGTCATGGATATAATTACAGTGGGGGACATGTCTCCCACAAACTTCCTTCCTCTGCTGTTCAAGGGTCATGGAGGTGTGGCTTCCCAGCACCTCCCACAAATTTTAGCCCAAAGTTACGCTGTTGCTTATGATAACAGCATGTTTCCTGACTAGAACAGTATGTAACATGCTCTTCTTCCTGCAGCATTCCCATTCAGAGAGCTGGCTAGAAGCCTGATCCAAACTATGCTGCAATACAGCTCCTGGCTAAAGCAGCCATCTCACTGTATGGGGGCTCAACAGCAATTATACCAGTGGGCCATGGGTGCATTAAACTCCTCCAAAGGGTCTCTGTTCTGCATACTCTCCAGCTTCCTACTTTCCACTCGGGCTCTCTGAACAATGGCAGAACGACATTTCCTCTCAGGGCTGGAAGTTGAGCCCATCCATAAAGGTTTGTCTACACAAGCTTTGCAACTAGAGCAATTAACTAATCTTTAGGGGAGTCTTTAACACAGATTTGGCTAAGCAACCCCAGGCTGCTCACTAACGCTCCTTCTACTGTCTTTTCATTCGGGGTAACCCTTCTCCCCTGTAACTATGCTAAGCACGTGCATCTGCAACTTCACAACTGTGTGATTGTATCCTGCCTCTCTCTCTGTGCCCCTCCCTTTGCCTCCCTATCCTTGTTTCTCCTAGATTGTAAGCCCCACAAGGCAAGGCCTGTCTCTAATTTAATAATTGTTCAATGCCAAGCACATTGCTGGTGCTGTATGTATAAATAAACATAATAAATAAAATAATAATAATAATATCATTAATAAGCCCCTTATGCAGATGTTCCCAGTATAGATGAAAAGTGCCTTTTCTGGTTAACTTAAGCCTGTTAATTATCATTAGCCCCGCCTCCTTTCTGCCATCAGAGATCCTCTACCTTTCCGAGGCCCGCAGGCTCCCGCTGCCAAAGAGGTTGCGAATGGAGCGAGATGCTGGAAGTTTCGCATCTCTGGAGTAGAAGACCATGCAGAAATCTTTGGTGATCACAGCTGGCTGGGTGCAGTTCTCCATCTGAGACAGGAGGAAAGGAGGACAGAAATGGCTTTTAGGCATTTTAATAAATCCCCATGGGTCCATGCTGCCCATTAGCAGGCAGTGGTGGCCCTGGTGTACTGACAGCTGCTAGCACACTGACTGTCCCTTGGGTAGGAGAGAGTGTCCAAGAGAAGGTCATGTCCTAAAACAGAGATGGGGAACCTTTTCCTTCCCAGGGGCCACTTTAAAAATTAGTCCAAGCTCTGAGGGGTGCATAGAAGTTGCTTAAGGGGTGCAGTCAGAGTAGGGAAAGGATCATGGATCTATGATGTAGATTTATCCCCTATCCTTGATGTCTAGGCTGAATTCTGCATGGAAAGACGAGCTGATTGCTCTGGCTCTTGTTTAAATCATGACCCTGCCTGGAAAGTGTCTATGGAAATCTGACACCCTAGACATCTAGCAGAGCTGTTCCCTGTGTGAATTCAGAGTCCAGTCTGCTGGCCCGAGTCCAATTAGTGTGCACAGTTGGTTTTGCCTATCCTTAAAACTGCTGGAGCTGCTTTTACACCCCCAGAAACATTTGCAACAGAACCATCTGGTGAGTTACTCTACTGGCAATGAGGTTGGGCAGTTTTTGGTGCCTGCATTATTGATCTGCAAGCCCTTTATCTATGATGATGATGATGATTGATGATGAAGCATCAGAAGAAAAGAGTCCATCACAGTGGTGGCTGGTGGATTCTAAGGCTGGTGAAGGGGTGGATGGGGTCAACGGCAGGCAGGGCCAACCAGAATTTTGAAATTAATATAAAACTTCCCTTTCTCCCCTCCTTAAAATTAGAAAGCAGACAATTAGGGATCAAGGACGGGGGAAGGGGGGAATTTCCAGTCTTATCGGGATGGAGAAAGGCAGGAAGCTCTTGTACTAATTTTTTGATTGGTTCCTGGGAAGGAAAAGGTTCCCCACCTCTGATATAACACTTTCACTCAATATCCTTCCTACAAGGTGAAAGCTCCAAGACCAGTAAGGGAAAAAAGTACATGGAAAAATCTCTAAGATTTCGAATTGCAAGTAGTGTTGGGGGCAAAATTCAAATTGGTTAACACAGCTATTTCCTCCTACAAAAACACCAAAACCACACAAGGCTGTGTGCAAAATCAGCAAAGCAAAACCCATGCCAACTACAAAAGTTGGGTGAAAATGTAATACAGAAAAACATTTCTTATCGAGCCTTTTGGAAGATGTGTCATTTCTATATTCACCAGCAAGCTTTTTCCCTTGGAATTTTCCCCTGCTCACAACACTGACCACTGAGAACTAGAAAAGAATTAGGCAGGCCAATGGCCATTAAGGTCATCCCCACCCCGCAGCAACCTCTAAGAGGGCCTGATGCAACTTTAAGAAGTTGTTGCTGAGCCTCTCAGTGGGATTTTCCCCATCTCAGTAGGAACAGCACACTAAGCATCAGTCATGCCCAGCTCCTTCCTTCCGTCATTAAATTAAATGTTAATTGCTAAGCTGAGAAGAAAAAGAAATTAATATGCATACATTCTTGTAAAAGGTCCACCGAAGCAGGGGCGTAGGCTGTAGCAAGGTTGTGGAGGGCCCGGGCTCAGATCCCAATTATGGGCCCCCAGCCACTGGCTATAATCCTGAGCGCAGACAACAGTTTTGACACAGGGAGCTAGGGCTCCTCGGCTCAANTGAGAACTAGAAAAGAATTAGGCAGGCCAATGACCATTAATTTCCCCCCCACCCCACCCCAGCAACCTCTAAGAGGGCCTGATGCAACTTTAAGAAGTTGTTGCTGAGCCTCTCAGTGGGCTTTTCCCCATCTAAGTAGGAACAGCACACTAAGCATCAGTCATGCCCAGCTCCTTCCTTAAATGTTAATTGCTGAACTGAGAAGAAAAATAAATTAATATGCATACATTCTTGTAAAAGGTCCACTGAAGCAGGGGCGTAGGCTGTAGCAAGGCTGTGGAGGGCCTGGGCTCAGATCCCAATTATGGGCCCCAAGTCACTGGCTATAATCCTGAGCGCAGACAACAGTTTTGACACAGGGAGCTAGGGCTCCTCGGCTCAGCACAATTTCCACAGGACTCTAGCATGGGTGAGGCAGAGGGATTGAGGGCACATGTGTTGAGGCAATGGGGAGATGGATTTCTGCTTCCTGCAACCATTCACTCTGTTCCAGCCAGCGTTTCAATTCCCCCTCTCCTCCTGTCCCCCTTCCTCAATGTCTTCACCCCAACGGTTTCATCCTGCCTCCAGCACCTTCCCCCCATCCCTCCGGTCCTTGCTTCCCCTTCTCTCACACATGCTCCCCTTCCACCCACATCCCTCCTCTTTGCCACCCACTCCCCCTTCTCCCTTTCTGTTCCCTCTTCTCCTGTTCCTGCCCCCTCCCTCAGAGTTTCTGTTGCCCTTGCCCCCTGAGCCCTTTCTCCTCCCCTCCCCTCATCCCTTACTGCTGGGCTGCCCTTGTTTCCGGTCCCCTTTTCCCACACTGGTCCCTCCCCTTGCCCCCCACTCCACTTATCTCCCTGTTCCCTTTGCCCCCCCCACCCCTCCCCAATACACAATCCTACCCCTCACTGCTCCTTTTCCCTGCTCTCCCTCTCCCCAGTGCACAATCCTCCCCTTTGCAGAGCAAGGCTACATTTTAAGATGAGCATCTCTCTGGCTGGAAGGTTTCAATTCTCTCCAGAAAAGCTCCTGCGAGGAGCAGAGCAACTCCAGATGCACTATCTACCTAGAGATGTAAAATGTTCAGAAAGTTTGAGAAAAATTTAAATTATTTGCTGTATTTACTTGACTATCAAAACACACTTGGGGTAAAAACAGACATGCAGCTAAGCAGGTCTGCTCTCCGGCCTGAAAATCATGGGCAACATGGCCTGGGGCGAACGGACATGGCCCGGGGCGACCAGGGACCTGCCCCGCCACCCACACAGCCCAGGTAGGATGAGGAGCACAACAAACGTGCAGGTAGCTCTGCCTGCACCCTGCCATGACGGACAGCAGTGGCAACCAATGACAAGCAGCCATGGTGGTCGGCCATGACGGCACCTGGCCTGGGGAGGATATGGCAGGACCCAAACAGATGTGCTAGCCCGATGTGGCCCGCATAGGCGACCCTTAGCTTGGGTTGTGACCTTGGAGATTTGCTGAAATCATAGCCCGGGCTAGCCATCGACACTCCCGGGGGCAATCCCAGGCCAACAGGACCTGGGCGAAAGAGGGCCACAGCGGTCCAAAGTCACATCTGTTTTTATCTTCGGTTATATCCTTTGGGTTCAGAACAATAGTAATAGCTATTTACAATAATAGCAATACTATAATGGTAATTATTAATTAATAATAAATAATTAATAATAATAATAAATTATTAAGTCATGACCAAAGGTCGAGACTAAAGGCATACAAAATAAAATACTTAAAACATCCATAAACATAAACTAAAACACAGAATCATAAATCATTATAACAATCTATCGATCAGATCACAATAAATCAATTCACAGTGAATTTATTAAACTGCCATAAGACAAAATACCAAAACATACTATCATTAAAAAAAAGAAAAAGAGAAAAAGAAAAATGGATAATGGGGAGATCTCCATCGACAGAGTCTAGCTCTACTCATGCAAAGCATTTTTGTTCCTTTTAATCAGAGCCAAGGCCATTTTGGCACAATTCCTAATAGAAACATCGTGTTTGGACGAGGTCAAAAGAATTAGAAGTTGTTGGGGAGACCAATAAATTTTATTCTCTAGCACAGAAGCCAAAAAATTTTCCCGATACTCAGCAGTATGGACAATAAAATAATAAGTGAAGCAAAACTTCAATTTGTGCCAGAGAGCAACTACACAATTTGAGGAGATATGGAAGCCCTTGCCGTATCCCATAGTTAGTTTGGTTACATTGGTTCGTAGCATGCATACAACACTTTATTTTAATTCTTCCCCCCAAAGTTCCACATTTTCCTTATAAGGCCCTGAGAAAAATGACCCTCTCATCAACCCCACCCCCCAAATCCCCCAAACAAAAAACCCCTCTAACTATTCCTCCCCCCACCACCAAAAAAAAGTTTTAAGCTTTTTCCAGACCCTCACATTTCTCTGCCTACCCTAAGAGCATCTTTACAGTAGGATGGACTCTTAAAATAAAGAGCAGCAACATTTGTTGAAATGTGCCCTGAATTTGCAGAAAAGCAATCACTGAACAGTAGGCAGCCACTGTGGCTTCCAGTCCTTTCTCCTCCTCTCCAGCGAGTGATTGTTTGAGTTTTCTTTTATTATCTATTTTAATTGATATTCCGCCCTTCCCATAATGCTCAGGGTGGCCTACAATCAATACAAACATCTAAAAAGTCCCTTAACGAGACACAAATAAAAGCTACAACTAGATTTTATTTAACTCCTGCCCAACTTAAGCATGGAGGGGCTAGAAATGAAAAGGGGAGATGCTGGAAAGGGCGCGGTCAACAAGCTGATCTTAAACATTGTTTGTGGGACTGTATACATGTGAATAGGTTCTGGAGCAAAGTATGGAAAGTATTAAACAAAGTGAACAAAGGAGTGGTACCATTTAGATTGGAAATAGGGGTCCTGGGTCTGTATCCGGACAGTAAAACATTAAAAAGACACCAGGATGCTCTGACAACATTGTGTTTGGCAGCTCTCAAAACCATTACTAGACACTGGAAGTCGGAGGGACCCCTGCTGTTCCAGGAGTGGATCTCGAGAGTCTGGTACCTGTTCACTATGGACAAAATGCAAAACAGTCCATCGAATCAGCCAGATGAAATGGATAAGCAAAAGGAAAAAAGAAGGGAGAAGCAAAAAAATGACTATGAAACTAAATGGCTGGCTATCCTGGAAGCCATAGAGGGGTACGAATTACCAAAGAATGATAAGATAGTGCTATTTGATCGATACCTGTGACAGAGTGCGCCCGGGTAGATTACAGGCGGGTGCGGGGGGGGGGGGGGGGGGGGGGGGGGTGGAGTAGTTTATAGTTGAGGGTTGTTACAGGAACTATACAGTATGCTATATCAATCTTAGTTAAGAAACAGCATAAAGGTACAAGAGAAAGATACACCAATATAACAGAGGCACGGACCAAGGCTGTAACTCAGGTCCCGGAAAAAGTGTATTAGACTATAGCAATACGGTGTACAGATGAACAATGTTACTATGAAAAACTATTTAATAAATACAAGTATTTTTTTGTTTGTTTTAAAAGTCCCGTAACTCCCCTAACCCCCTTCCCCCAATCCCACCCAACCCTATCCCTGCCTGCCAAATACCTGGCCAAATAAAAAGGTCTTGCATAGTTTCTGGAAGCTGACCAGGCTTGGTCTTAGATGAACCTCCAAGGGGAGGGAGTTCCACAGTCATTGTGGGCAGCCACCTGCATGCTTTAGCTGTAGAAACTTCACAGGTAGATGGTACCTGCATGAGGGCACTCCCGGTTGACATCAGAGGCCATGACAGGACATGAGGAAGGAGGCAGTCTTTCAGATACCTGGGGCCCAAGTTGTTTAGGGTTTTATAGGTCAAGAACAGCACCTTGAATTGTGCTCAGGAGGCTATTGGTAGCTAGTGCAGACCATGGAGCACTGGTGTAATGTGCTCCTGGAGACCCGCCCCCGACAGAAAATGGGCCGATATGTTCTGCACCAACTGCAGCTTCGAGACAGTCATCAAGGGCAGCCCCACATGGAGTGCACTGCCTTTGTAACCTTGAAGCTAGACTACTAAATGGACGACAGTGGCCAAATTCGACTCTGATAAAACAAGGTTGCAGACTTCTCACCAGATGTAACTGGTGAAAAGCACTCGAGGCTGGACCCTATTGATAACAGGGGTCCCTATGTCTCCCCCAGGTGTCACATGGCTGGCCAAACATCATCACTTCAGTCTTGTCTGGATTCAGCTTCACCCAGCTTGCCTGCATCCAGTCCCTAACAGCAGCCAGGCACTGGGTAGCTAAGCACTAAGACTGCAGGCCCAGGGTCAGATGAAAAAGAGAGATAGAGTTGTGTGTCATCAGCGTATTGATGACGTTTCACTCCAAAACTCCATATGATCTTATTCAGGGGCTTCAGATACATGTTGAACATGAGTGGGGACAAGAGGGAAGCCTGTAGAACCCCACAAAGGAGCTCTGGGGGGGACAATGAGCCACTGCTCATCACCACCTTCTGGGACCTCCCAGACAGGAATGAACAAAACCACTCAAGAGCAGTACTCTAACTCCTGCCAGGTCACGTAGTGATGCCAACACCATCTCATAATCAACTGTATCAAAAGTCGCTGAAATATCTAACCAAATCAACGGGGTACAATTGCCCCTGTCGATTTCCAACCAGATGTTGTCAACCAAGACCACAAGCGCAAACTTGGTGCCATGCCGAGGACGAAATCCTGAATGACATGGGCCCAGGATCCAATAGCATTGAGATGTGCCTGAAGCTGAGAGGCAATCACCCATTCAATAACGTTCCCTAAAAAGTGAAGATTAGAGACAGGGCAATAAATGGCAGAGTAGTCAACGTCAAGAGATTTCTTTTCAGCAGGGGTCAGACAACCTCAGTTTTAAGGCAGTCAGGCATCCTGCCCTCCCAAAGGGAGGCACTGACAAACCCAGCCAGCAACGGCTACCAGAACAGGCATGGATCTAATTCACAACTGGTCGCTCGTACCACTTCAAGCACACCCTCTGTATCGGTGTGTGAAACCAACTGAAACCAATCCAAGCAAACCGGATAGGACCAAGCCTCACCAACCCCAAACTCTGATTCAGCACCCAAAATAGCAATTCCCAAGTGGAGCCAAATATGAGCAACTTTATCTGCACAGTAGGTGTCAAACTCATCAGAGTGGACAACTAATTATTCTAACTCCAGGTTGACAGCCAGGATGTTCTCCTGGATGGCATTTTGCAGACGCTATGGCAGTAACAAAGAAAGCTTTCTTTGCTGCTGCGATGGCATAGCCCTTCAAAAAAGATCTATGTCGCAGTGGGTCAGCTTTGGTCTGAGTCGAGTACCACCTGTGCTCTAACCACCTACCCTCCTCCCTCCTGCTTTAGCAGCCTCAGGTCCTCTGTACCAAGGAGACGTGTGCTGCTGTTGCAGAGGAAGTGGACACTTGGGTGTCACTGTGTCGATGGCCTGAGTCAGCATATTGTGCCACAGATCAACCAGGCCACTGACGGAAAGTTCTGGAATCCTATTGTTTCCATTAGTCTCTGTGGGCAGACCAACCTAACTGGTCCAGTAGACTTCCAGTATCACCTGTATGCTGATGACATACAACTCTCTCCACTCACGCGTTCTCCCCCTCCATCCAGTCGTGTATCGCTGACTGTCTCTCTGACATCTCTGCCGGGATGTCTCGTCACCAACTCAAGCTTAATATGGCCAAGACTGAACATCACCTCTTCACCCCAAAATGTTCCCCTCCTACTTCCCCTTCAATTTCCATTGAGGGAGTCACCATTCAGCCAGTCCCTCAGGTGCGTAGCCTGGGATTAATTTTGACTCCTCCCCTCTCCTTTATGCCTCAGATCCAGGCTGTTGCTAAATCCTGTCACTTCACTCTGTATAATATTGCTAAAAGCCAGCCCTGCCTTACTGTTGCCACCACAAAACCCTAGTCCATGCTTTAGTCATCTCTCACCTTGACTACTGCAACTTCCTACTCACTGGTCTCTTCTGCTCTGATCTCGCCTCCCTCATCTATGCTCAACATTCTGCTGCCAAACTCATTCACTTTGTCTGTCACTTTCACCACATTCAGCCCCTCCTCTCTGCCCTACACTGGCTCCCTTTACGTGAACGCATTCAGCAGACGGTCCTGATCTTCACCTTCAAGGCTCTTCATGGCCTTGCTCCCTCATATCTCTCCAGTCTTGTATCCCGCCACCACTCCTGTCTGAGAGCTTTGCTTCTCCTCTGCCCCCACCCTTGCCTGCTTGCGACCCATTTGCTCCTCTCAACATCTTTGCTTACACATGCTTGCAACTTGCTTGTACCAATCAGGGGAGCTTGCGGGAGGGCACAGGGAACTTATAGAAGCTGAGGGCACACAGAGCCCTGCACTTGTGGCTAGCTTGTTGTTGCTCTGTGTACATCCAGTATTTCGCAGGCTTGGCTCTTGTGCTTCTTCTAAGTGTGCCTTCTGCTCTTGGTTCTTGTGCTTTTTGCTACTTTTCAGCCACATTCTTTGGTACAAAAAATAATCTCTCCCTCTTCCCATTCTCATACCCTTAGTCCACCCCAATTACACATTCCTAACCCTGTGTGTTCCTGCAAACTGACAATGCACTGTCATAACTTGGGGTGCCCACAATGACAAACAAAGTCTGTGCCACTGCCTGCCTTCCTGCCCACTGCTCATTTGCTCTGCCTGTCTCCTGCTACTGCTGCCCAAAGGCCTCTCTCTCAGATGCGCTGTCCCCCTGAGGTGATTGCTATTGCAAGTTGAGGATGCCCTGCCGCACACTGGGCAGCTGCCACTCCATTCTGTGATGATGGTCTCTCCCCCTCATAGTCTGGGTGAGTTTCCTGTTTTTCAGACTTTTGGTGGTTAATTTGTTTGCTTGGGTATCTCTTATGTTTTTTGACATGCTGAATCCAAATCTGTCTGTATCTTGTAGATACACTTTAGGTTTCTCCCTTAAACCAACATGGTGGCCGAGATGGCTGTCACCAACACCCTACCAGCATAAACTCAGCTCTTGCAGCCGCACCGTTGAACTGATTTTGATAAAAATAGCATGGACACTGATTTTTGATGTGGACAAAACGTGTGTAGCAACCCAATCTTGCGTTTATTGATTTAGGTGTTTTCAAATCTTCTGTTTTTAAAAGCTAATGTTTTGCTAAATAAAAACTGTCAAGTGAAAGGGTTTTCTACAAAACACTGGCACTTTTCATTGCTTTTAATCATATGCAAACTATCTTCAATAGACATATTGAATGTGCCAATATAAAAACAGATATAAAGGTCTAATATAAAAAACAACCAGAAGTACTAAAGGTTGTTCTAAGGTAATATCATATTCCATTTCTTTAGTTCTAAAACTTTAATTGGTATTCTGCTTACAAAATAGTGCGCATAGGCCATTTTTGAGTTTTAAATTTCCATTTTCTCAGCATCACAATGTCACAGAAGGCTGGTTTGTACATCAAACTATGCATCATTTAATGTTCTACGAGTACCTTGGTCAGTTTCATTAATATAGTAAACAGATGTTTTGCTGTTACCCAAAATAAATTTCAATGGGCCACCATTTTGTAATTTTTCAGCATAAGCCTCTAAAAAGCTTTGGGACAAAAGATAGACCTAATATTAGCTTGCACCCAAAATTTCAACAGACTTGGTTCAATGGTGTGCCTGCAAGAGCTGAGTTTATGCTGGTAGGGTGTTGGTGACAGCCATCTTGGCCACCATGTCGGTTTAAGGGAGAAACCTAAAGTGTACCAACAAGGTACAGGCAGATTTGGATTCAGCATGTCAAAAAACATAAGAGATACTCAAGCAAACAAATTAACCACCAAAAGTTTCAAAAACAAGAAAATCACACAGGCTATCATGCCCCCTGCCACCCTGGCATGCTCTCAGCAACGTTTGAATCCATGACATGCTGGCTAATTGGGGGAGTAAGTCTTCTCCTCAACTTTGCCAGTCCCTGTTATTTCAGTAGCCAGAGCCCACTTCCTGCCAGTGTCTGGTTTGCCCTGTCCACCTGCTGTATGTCAATCTCTCACTGATATTTCTGCCTCTCGGGGGCTCTCTTCAACTAGAAGCCTTGCCATACTAGGAGCATCAGTCTGCTCCTCTGCTAGTCCCTGCTGCATCCACATCCAGTGCTCTTTGCCTGCCATTTTCTCTGTCCTGTGTCTGCCTGCTGTGTGCTCACACTGACATTCTACCTCTTGGTTGCTTTCTCTTCAACTTGAAGCTTTGTCATACTTGGGGAATCACCGTCTCCTACCGTGCAAGTGCCTGGCAGCTTCATGCCAGTGTTTGCTCTGTCCTCTACCTAGCTGCTGCGTACCAATCTCTCACTGATATTTATGTTACCCTGGGGCACTCTTGGCAAATTTGGGGAAGGGACAGTGTCAGAGAGGCACTTTTGGAAGGTGTGGAAACAAAAAAACGTGGTTTTATGTTATTGTTTTAAAAATATATTTCATTTTTAATAACATGAATGTAAATGGGCATTTGCATTTATGTTATTATAAAAACATAAACAAACAACATTTTAAAAACAAAAATAAAAATAAAACATTTTCTGGTGCACACCCTTAATAATTTTGATCCTTAAATAAATAATCCTTAAATAATTAATCATCTTTAAAAAATCCATATTTATATATATATATATATATATATATATATATATATATATATATATACACACACACACACGATATTATACTGATATATTAATTAATTATAATTCTAAAATTATATAATTAATAAATAATAATCCTTACATTTATTTTTATTTTATTTATTTATTTATTAAAATTTCTATCCTGCCACAGGCAGCTCTGAGCAGCTTACAATAATAATAACAACAACAACAACAACAATAAAACAACTTTAAAACAAACACAACAGGGAGGAATTAAAAAATATCCCTAACCGCCCACCACACTAACCCATTCCCCCCACCCTACTCATCCTCCCCATCGAAAGCCAGGCAGAACAGCCACGTCTTACAACGGCGTCGAAACAAGGGGAGATCCAGGGCCAAACGGGCCTCCAGTAGCAGGGAGTTCCACAGCTGCAGAGCGACCACCGAGAAGGCTATCACCATTGTGACCCCTGGCAGATTTGGGGGACCTTGAGGAGAGCCCCCCCCCCTGATGACAGCAGGAGCCGATCCAGGACCCGGGGGTGAGGCGGTCCCACAAATAGGCTAAGGCCGTTAGGGCTTTATAGGCAAGCAACAACACCTTGAATCGGGCCCGGAAGACTATAGGCAACCAGTGTAGAGACTGAAGAACCGGTGTAATATGTTCCCGGTGGCCCAGTCCCACCAGGAGATGGGCCGCCGCATTCTGCACCAGCTGCAGTCTCCAAACTGTCACCATGGGTAGCCCCACATAGAGCGTGTTACAGTAGTCAAGCCTAAAGGTGATGAAGGCATGGATTACAGCGGCCAGGTCAGAGTCTGAGACATACGGCCGAAGCAGACACACCAGATGTAATTGGCAAAAGGCACTCCTTGCCACAGACTCCACCTGAGCATCCAAGTGGAGCTGAGAGTCAAGGAGCACCCCCAGACTCCATACCTGGGGAACCAGCGGAGGGCAGACCCCATCAACGATGAGGGCCGTCACCCCAGCCGCCTTACTCACCAGCATCCCCTCCATCTTATTGGGATTCAGCTTTAGTCAATTCACCTCATCCAATTCCCCACAGCTGCCAGAGACCCAGTAAGCACAGAGACTGCTGGGCCTGGGTCTGATGAAAAGAGAGGTAAAGCTGGGTGTCATCAGCATACTGATGACACCACACACCAAACCTCCTGACCACCTCACCGAGCGGTTGCATATACACGTTGAACAGGAGAGGGAACAAAACAGAACCCTGTGGGACTCCACATGAGAGGTCTTGGTATGATGAAAAATAATCCCCGAGCACCACTCGCCGAGTTCTTCCGGCCAGGAAGGAGCAGAACCAGTCAAGAACTGTACCGTCCACTCCTGCCTGGTCCCACAGGCGTGTCACCAACATCTCATGATCAACGGTATCAAAAGCAGCCAACAGATCTAACAGAATCAGCAGTGCCGAATGGCCCTGATCTAATTCCCGGCGTAGACTGTCGACCAATGCCATAAGCGCAGTCTTGGTGCCATAACCCGGGTGAAATCCTGACTGTGAGGGATCAAGAAAACTGACATGATCCAGATGCTCCTGCAACTGCTGGGCCACCACCCGCTCAATAACCTTCCCTTAAAAGTTAGAGGTTAGAGACCGGCCTATAACTGGCAAGGAAGTCAACGTCAAGCAATGGTTTCTTGAGCAGGGACCGCACCATTGCCTCTTTAAGGCAGCTTGGCACCCTGCCCTCCCTAAGGGAGGCACTGACCATTCCCGTCAGCAACGACCCCATCATCTCCCGGCAGGCCTTAACCAGCCAGGCCGGACAAGGGTCCAGTTCACAACAGGTAGTCCTAACAGCCCCAAGAACATCCTCCGCATCAGTAAGGGTCACCAACCGAAACTGATCCCACAAACATGGACAAAGCGGGGCTTCCATAACCTCTAACTGCCCCACTGCAGAAAGTGCGGCATCAAAACCATGGTGAATCCAAGCGATTTTATCAGCAAAATAATCCACAAACAAGTCACAGCAGGCACTAGATGACTCCACTCCAAGGTGGAGGGAGGCTGGACTGACCACCCGGAACAGCTCCACTGCATGAAATTTATTGGATGCTACGAGGGCAGCAAAGAACTCCTTCTTTGCTGCCCGCATAGCCACGGCATAGGCTCGTAAACGCGCTCTATGCCGCAACCTGTCGGCTTCAGCACATGCGTGGCGCCACCGTCACTCCAACCACCTTCCCTCCTGCTTCTAAAATAATCCTTAAATAATTTTGATCCTTAAGTACATCCCAAGTTTTGAAAGTATTTATGTTTGAAGCCAGCTTTCATATAATTTTGATCTTTTAATATTTCCTTGGGGCTTCCATTCAGATATAGAACCCCACAGTGCTGTGCTCTTGGGATAACATTCTTCAGTGCCATTTCTGAGGGGTGTCTCAGGGGAAGTACACCCCTAGGTGAAAAACAATTTGTTTGCAGACTTCTGAAATATACTTCGGCTCCTGAAATCTTTGGTTAGGGCTTCCATTCATACATAGCTGGCGCTATACAAATGCTTAATAAATAAATAATAATAATAACTGGTGAATCTGTTCTCTGTCTTCCCTCGGTAGTTTTCTGCACACAAACTGCACCAGAGGATGATCAGTAATTTCCATTTTCTATCTACCGTCACTTACATCATGATTTCTTGCTTGACTTCTTCAGTCTTTGTACAGTCTCCCTGACTCCACACAATGTCTGGTCAAAGTGGTGTTGCTGATAGGGATGCACAGAACTGTGACTCTTCAATGGGTGTACTATTGAGGTGTACACGCATTGGTCATTGTATAAAACACAGGAAATTTGTAGATGATTTCATGACTGCTTTGCTCATGCCCCAGTACTCATCAGTACATCAAACATTTCTTCAGTGCCATCATCCACAAACTGGGGAGCCGAAGATACTGCTGAACCTTCCACCTGCATTTCTGCCTCACTTGCTGCCACCCTGTCAGCTGCCAGCCCAATCTGCCTGCATCTCTAATCTTACCTGCTGCCACCATGTCAGCTGCCATCTGCGTCTCTGCCTCATCAATTTCCACCCTGTCAGCTGCCAGCCCGTCTGCCTGTGTCTCTGGCATCTCTGCCTCACCCGCTTCCACCCTGTCAGCTGTCAGTCCGTCTGCCTGTGTCTCTGCCTCACCCGCTTCCACCCTGTCAGCTGCCAGCCCATCTGCCTGTGTCTCTGCCTCACCCGCTTCCACTATCAGCTGCCAGCCTGTCTGCCTGCATCTCTTCTTCGTCCGCTTCCACCCTATCAGCTGCCAGCCCAATCTGCCTGCGTCTCTAATCTTACTTGCTGCCACCATGTCAGCTGGCTCATCCATTTCCACCCTGTTAGCTGCCAGCCTGTCTGCCTCTGTCTCTGTCATCTCTGCCTCACCCGCTTCCATCCTGTCAGCTGCCAGCCTGTCTGCCTGCATCTCTGTCTTACCTGCTTCCACCCTGTCAGTTGTCCCACCATCTGCCTGTGTCTCTGCATCACCCGCTTCCACCGTCAGCTGCCAGCCCATCTGCCGCGTTTCTGCTTTGACCGCTTCCACCCTGTCAGGTGTCAGCCCATCTGTCTGTGTTTCTGTCTCACCTGCTGCCACCCTGAAAGCTGCTGGCCCACCTGCCTACATCTCTGCCTCACCTGCTGCCACCCTGTCAGCTGCCAGCCTGTCTATCTGCCTGAGTCCTTGCCTCATCCACTTCCACCGTCAGCCCAACTGCCTGTGTAACCATTTTACCTGCTGCCAGTACATCTGCCTCTGCCTCCATTACTGCAAGCATGTCCACCTGTGCCTCCACCAGTCAACCCTCTGCCGTATGCACCGTCACAGCTCTGTCACCTGTCGCCAAACGCATTGTTCCCATTCTTCCTGCTCTGTGACAGCAAAAGCCTCCTCTGCTGTGAGAGAACATTTCAGGTTGTCACCTATGAATCCATGCAAGGCACTATGCCAGCACTGCAATAGAGTAAGCCATGGTAAAGACCGGAAGCACTTATCTACTTCCATCCTGATAAGTCATTTGAAAATATGGCACAAACACATCTAGTATGTCCAGGGACCACCAGAAGACAAGGATGACCATGTGCCAGAGCAGAGACAAGAAAACAGGGAGGAATCATCTTCTCCATCCTGTCCTGAGTCAGGGTGTCCCCAAGGCTTCCTAGTGACGGGAGGATGGTTTTGCTCCCATCCTCCATCTCCCCCAGAATGCCAGAACAGCAGACTATCATGCAAGACTTTCAGAGCAAAACTTGAACAGTCATTCTCCATTGCTGAAGACATCAGCTTGAGGCATCTTCTTCACTTGCTTGAACTGCACTACACCATACCTTCACACACTACATTCAGTCGGACGGTGATCCCAGAGCTGTATGTCAGAGTAAGGGAAAAAGTACTCAAGATGCTTAGAGATTCCGTAGGTGCGGTCATCCATTTTTACTGTGACATTTGGTCGATGCCCCAGTGCTAACCATGCGTACGTCTCCCTAACAGTACACTGGTGGCACATGGGAATGGAGGGCCATACATGTGGTAGTGTTGGTGGTGGCACTCATGATACCAGCAGCACTATAAGTGGGAAAGGGAAGCGGGCATTGCTTCATGCAAAAGTCATGGACAGGAGCCACACCGGGGCAAATATTCCTGGAAGCATAGAATGCATGCTGAAGTGCTGGATTTTGGAAACCCATTTGCCACTTGGGTTAGGGTGGTTCATCACAGACAATAGCACTAATACCAAGCCAGCACTTAGAGATGGGGGCTTTGATAATGTGTGGTGCTGTGCACGCACCATCAGTCTTCTGGTGAACAACTCTTTGGATGAGCCACAACATGGTTCCATAGCTGCTGTGATTGCCATGGGGTGAAAAATGTGCAGGTATTTCCACCGCTCAGTGAAAGCCAGTGAAAATTTAGAACACTACCCAACAGCAGGCAGGCATCCTACCTCACCAATTACTGCAGGATGTGCCCACAAGGTGGAATTCCACTTACTATATGGTAGAACGCTTAGTGAAGCAGAAACCAGCCCTGCATGCCATGGCTATGGAACACAACATCAATGTGGTACCCAGTCGCAGGCAGTGGAATGTGATGGAGTTCCTAGTGGATTTGCTGAGACCCTTTGGGGTGGCAACCCAGGATCTGAGTGGTGAGGAAGCTTGCCTAAGTTAAGTGATACCTCTGACATGTATTCTCATGTCAGAAATGGAGGCTTTTCAGGGAAGAAAAGATGTCCCTGTGGAGATCAGCTCTCTGGCAGGCACCCTTTCCCAGAAGTTGCACAGATGCTTTGAGAGTCTGCTCCAGAATGAGGTGTATGATTCTGCCATGCTTCTGGACCCCTGCTTTAAGGCTGCTGTGCTGCCCCAGGAAATATTCTGGGAGTTTAAGGAGCAGGAGAGGTTATGTCTCTCCCCCACACCCCCGGCACTCCTGAACAGGTACAGGCTGGCTGCAGCAGACACCATGGAGCAGAGGCAGAACAGACTGACAACTGGTGGTGGAGATAATAGAGGCTCTATTAGTAGCTTGTGGACAAAAAGCTTGGTTACGCAGGCACATGAGGCAGGGCCTGACCACCATACCTCTGCTGAGGCAAATGTCACACAATACCTCAGTGAGACACCCATTCCACATTTGGACTCCAGCTCCTTGCTGTACTGGTCTTCAAAACAAATAATTTGGCCATCACTAACAAAGGTAACTGTGAAGCACTTGTCATGCCTTCTGACGAGCGTGACTTCAGAGAGAATTTTTAGTGTGACTGGGGACATATTGAGTTCACACATGTCCAGGCTCAGGCCCCAGGCTGTGGAGGCACTGGTCTTCATCAAGATAAACGTACCTTTGGTGTGGTCTGATGAATCCCACGGTTGACTGGCGTTCAATCAGTCCCTTGAGGTGCAGGGAAACCTACTGCTTTTCCTCTTCCTGTTGCATTGTGTGAAGAACCTCTTATGGAAAAGACCTATAATAGTCAGGGCCCCGATTTTTCCGCAGAATTAAAAAAAAAATTCTGTGGGAGTCTGGGTGGATCAGGGCGTGATTTTGTGGGTCCCCATCCGCCACCCACATTGTGCTGGGCCAGGCTGGGGTGGGTGGGTGGTTGCCTTCCCTCCCATCCTCCGCAGCCTGCTTGGGTTCAGGCAGTGGCAGCAGGATTCCCAAGTGCTGCTGCTACCCTCCTCATCCTCAGCCCGGCCAGTGTCTGGGCTGGGGAGTTGGAGGGCAGTGGAGTGCTCAGGGCTCCTGCCCCTGGGCCACACTGTGTTGGGTAGGGCGGGGGGCTACCGGGGCTACCCTTTGCTCCTACTCTTCCCAGCCTGGGAAAGCAATACAACCAGTGGCAGCAGCTTCTCCTGGCGGCTCTCCAGACAGCTCCCCCTGGATGCTTCCTGGCCCACCCCATGGTGATGCAGCAGGTTGACATCATCCGGGCACGCCGCTCTGGGAGGTCCCATCGGGAGGGGCTGGAAGCGGCCAGAAGGAGCCAGCTGGAGAGCCACTGGCCGAACCGCTACCGGGTGAATTACTTTGTAAGGCTGGGAAGGGTTGGAATACAGGCAAACCCTGCAGCACCCTCTACCCAATGCAGCCTAGCCCAAGGACAGGAGTTCCTAGCTTTCCTCCATCCCCCTCCCTCCGTGGAATCTTCTGCTCCACTCCTTCCCTGTGCAGGCTGGAAATTTTGTGCGAGGAGGAGTGGGATTTCTGCAGGAAATCCATGAATCATGGTCCTGCATTTGGCTCGGGGCCCTGATAATATTCTTTTAATATTATGGAGAGAACCAGGTGTCTGCCTACACCTTTGCCTCACCCACTGCCACTGTCAGCTGTCCCTGGGGACCAGGGAAACCTTCCGTGTCTTTTCTCTGCAACACTACCATGCCAGACAGAAGCAGTCCACTACACTACAGAAACAGTGAATGAAAGGTACCAGGGGGCTGCCCATGATTATTCACCTCAGCTGGTGCAACCCTGTCAGCAGTCTCTTGTAGGATCTTTTTTTAAAAAAGAAAGCTTTTTAACCATAGTAGCTGGCTGTTCAGAGAAAATTCCTGTTTTGAGGCTCTTCTTTGTCAGAACAAATGAATGTCTGTCAAAACAACAGAGTAGATCAAGCTGTTGGTAGGATGATTCTATATGTTAAAGACAGCATTGAGTTAAGTAGGATTAAAATTTTCCAGGAAGGGAATTGTACTCTGGAATCTCTATGGATAGAAATTCCATGCCTAACAGGGAAGTGTATAGCAGTGGAGTATACTACTGCCCCCCTGACTAGGATGGTGAAACTGATTATGAAATTCTAGCAGAGATTAGACAGGCTACTAAAATCAGTAACACATTAATAATGGGTGATTTCAATTACCCTAATATTGACTGGGTGCAGGTGAATGTCTCCGGGTATGATATGGAGGTGAAGTTTCTAGATGCCATAAATTACTGCTTCTTGGAGCAGCTGGTCCTGGAACTAATGAGAGGAGGAGCTAATTTAGATCTAGTCCTAAATGGAGCGTAGGACCTGGTGGAACGGGTAATGGGGGTGGAGCCACGTGGCAATAGTGATCACAATATAATCAAATTTGACATAATTACTGGAGGGAAAATGGTAAACACAACTATTGCGGTAACATTTAACTTTAAAAAGGAAGACTATGCTAAAATGAGGAAACTAGTTAGAAGGAAACTAAAAGGAGCAATGGCAAGTATTAAATGTCTGCAAGAGGCATGGAGACTATTTTAAAACACCATCTTGGAAGCCCAGATTAAATGTATTTCGCAGGTTAAAAAAGATAGCAAGGGAACTAAACGCCTGCCAGTGTGGCTAAGGTGATGGTGGTGGGAAGGGCGAGGGAGGTGCTGGCTCCTCCGGTAGGGGGGGTGGTCTGCCCTCCTGTAGCTCAGCAGGTTCGGAGTCTGGGGGTGGTTTTGGACTCGGGTCACCGTCTGGATCGACAGGTGGAGGTGGCGGCTAAAGCCGCTTTTCGCCAGTTGTATCTGGTACGGAGGCTGCGTCCATACATCTCCGGGCCCGACCTGGCCACTCTCATTCATGCCTTCATCACCTCGAGGCTAGACTACTGCAACACGCTCTACATGGGGCTTCCCTTGTTTCTGGTTCGGAGGCTGCAGCTAGTGCAGAATGCGGCGGCTCATCTCCTAACGGGGACGGGTTGGTGGGAGCACTCTGCACTGGCTGCCTATAGTGTACCGAACCAGATTCAAGGTGTTAGTATTGATTTATAAAGCCCTACACGGTCTGGGCCCCTCATACCTCGGGGACTGCCTCACCCTCCGTGCCTCAGAGCGAGCCCTTTGGTCTTCCAGGGGCGTCTTTCTGGAGGTCCCCCGTGTTAAACGGGGGTCCACAATGGAGAGGGTATTCTCGGTGGCCGAGCCGCGACTTTGGAACTCTCTCTTGGAGGAAGCCCGCCTGGCCCCAGGTCTGCTAGCTTTCTGTTGAGTTTACAAAACCTGGCTGTTTGCCCAGGCCTTCGGAGGGGAGGGGGGGGTAGGTAGGGGGGGTCGGGGGATTTTATAGATTTTTTAAAAATTGCTGGGGTTATTTTTAAATATCTTAATTATTGATGATTTTTATGTTTTATTTGTGTTGTAAGCCACCCCGAGATGCCGTAGGCATGAGGGGGCGACCAATAAATTTAAATAAATAAAAATAAATAAATAAATAAAATATAAATCAATTGTGAGGTGAAGGAAAAAACCGTCCTTTAAAAAAATGGAAAGCTAGTCCTAATGAAGAAAATAGGAAAGAGCATAAGCACTGGCAAATTAGATGTAAAATGTTAATAAGGCAAGTCAAGAGAGAATTTGAAGAGACTCCTTAAAGAGACAAAAACTAATAATAAATACTTTTTAAAATACATCAGAAGCTAGAGGCCTGCTAGAGAGTCAGCTGGGTCATTAGATGACCAGGGGGTAAAAGGGGCACTCAGGGAGGATAAGGCCGTTGCAGAGAAGCTGAATGAATTATTTGCTTCGGACTACACTGTAGAGGATGTTAGGGAGATACACACGCCAGAACTGTTCTTTGTAGGTGATGAATTGGAAGAGCTGTCACAGATCAATGTGACTCTGGAAGAGGTTCTCGGGCAAATTGACAAACTAAATAGTAACAAATCACCGGGACCAGATTGTTTACAACCCAAAGTTCTAAAGGAACTCAAATATAAAATTGCAGACCTACTACTGGTAATTTTAAACCTATTCTTAAAATCTGCCACTGTACCTGAGGACTGGAGAGTAGCGAATGTAATGCTGATATTTAAAAAGGGCTCCAGAGGTGATCCTGGAAACTAAAGACTGGTGAGCCTGACTTCTGTGCCAGGCAAAATGGTGGAAAATATTATTAAATTTGGAATCATGGGGAACATTGATAAACATGGCTTAATGGAGAAGTGTCAACATGGATTTAGCAAAGGGAAGTCGTGCCTCACTAATCTATTTAAATTTTTTGAGAGTGTGAACAAGCATGTGGATAAGGGGGAGCCAGTTGATATAGCATATCTGGATTTTCAGAAAGCATTTGATAAGGTCCCTCATGATTGATTCTTGAGGAAATTAAAAAGTCATGGGATAGGAGGCAGTGTCCTATTGTGGACTGGTAACTGGCTAAAGGATAGGAAGCAATGAGTACGACTAAATGGCCAGCTTTCACAAAAGAGAGAAGTAAATAGTAGAGTATCCAGGGATCTGTACTGGGACCAGTGTTGTTTAATGTATTCATTAATGATCTGGAAAGGGTAGTAAGGAGTGATGTGAACAAATCTGCAGATGACACCAAGTTATTCAAGGTAGTTAAAATATGAGCAGTCTGTGAAGAATTGCAAGGGGATATTGCGAGACTGGGGGTGAAAACAGATATGATGCTAACCACCCTTTAACCACCCTTTGTGGTTATTTATGCATGTTGTAGGGCTGCATAGGACACCAAGGGTGAAAACAGACATGACGCTAACCACCCTTTAACCACCCTTGGTGGTTATTTATGAATGTTGCAGGGCTGTATTGGTGCCCTATGCAGCCCTGAAACATGCATAAATAACCACCAAGGGTGGTTAGCGTCATGTCTGTTTTCACCCCAATACAGCCCTGCAACATGCATAAATAACCACGAAAGGTGGTCATGTCTGTTTTCACCCTGGGTGACGGGGCATCTAAATGGCAGATTAAATTTAATGTGGACAGGTACAAAGTGATGCAAACAATCTAAACTTTAGGAACACAATGCTGGGTTCTAAATTAGGAGTTGCCACTCAGGAGAAGTACTTTGGAGTCACTGTGGACAATACATTGAAATCCACAGCTCAGCGTGCAGTGGCCATCAAAAAAGCAAACAGAACGTTAGGAATTATTCGTAAAGGGATAGAGAATAAAACTGTAAATATCATAATGCCAGTATATAAATCTATGGTGCGACTGCACCTTGAATATTGTGTGCAGTTCTGTTCACCTGGGTATGGCACGGAGACTGAGCTTGTGGCCTTGATTGATGACCTGGACCTGGAGATTGACAGGAGGAATTCTACCCTGTTGATCTTATTAGATCTGTTGGAGGTCTTTGATACTGTTGATCATGAGGTTTTGTGGATTCGACTGCGGGACGTGGCAGGGGTATGTGGGACTGTTCTTGAGTGGTTCCGCTTCTTTCTGTCAGGGAGGTCACAGAGAGTGGTGATGGGCAATTGCTTGTCATCCTTTTGGGGCCTTCTCTGTGGGGTCCCTCAGGCTTCTGTAGTCCCTCTTGTTCAATGTGTATATGAGGCCGCTGGGTGAGGGTGATTAAAGGGTGGTTCAAGGGTGGTTAGCATCATTCAGAGGTTTGGGGTGAGGTGCCATCAGTATACTGATGACACTCAGCTCTACCTCTCTTTTTCATCTGATCCAGGTTCTGCAGTCTTGATGCTTACCTGAGGCTTGGCTGCTGTTGGGAACTGGATGTGGATGAGATGATAGAAGTTGAATCCAGACAAGACTGAAGTGATGATGGCTGGCTGGCCCTGTGACCCGGGGGTGGAACTGGGACTCCTGTTATTGATGGGGTCCGGCCCCCTTTGGTCACTCAGGTTCACAGCCTTGGGGTGCTTCTGGACCCCTTGCTGCGCCTGGATTGTCAGGTTGCAGTGGTGGCCAGGAGTGCTTTTCACTAACTTCATCTGGGAGGAGGCTGCGGCCTTTTCTCTCTGACTCAGACTTGGCCACTCTCATCCAAGCTTTTATCACCTCATCACCTGCTAGATTACTGCAACGTGCTCTATGTGGGGCTACCCTTGATGATTGTTTGGAAGCTGCAGCTAAGGCAGAACAGCAGCCTGGCTACTTTCAGGGATAGGTCGCTGAGAGCACATTACATTGGTGCTCCTGACTCTGCATTGGCTACCTATAGCTTTCCAGGTACAATTCAAGATGCTGGTTTTGACGTTTAAAGCCTTGAACAGCCTGGGACCCATGTATCTGAAAGACCGCCTTTCCTACCATGCTCTGTCACAGCCCCTGCAGTCAGTTGGGAGCACCTTCCTGTGGACTCCCTGTGCACAGGGGTGTGCAAGAGTACTTGCACACCCCTGTTCAGTGGGGGTGCGCAGGAGGGCATTCTCGGTGACTGCCCCAATGTTATGAAACTCCCTCCCCCTGGAGGTCAGTCTGAGTCTGAGAATCTTGGAGGGGATGTAAAACCTTTCTTTTTGTTAAAGCATTTGGCAGGCAGGGATAGGGATTAGGTGGGAGGCTGTTGGAGGGTGGGAGTGGGTTGGGGTTTTGGGAGGGACTGCATTTTAAATGTTTTAAAATTGTATTTTGTGTCATTTGTACGCCACCCTGAGCCTTCGGGGAAGAGCAAGGTATAAACTTAAAAATAAATAAATAAAAGCAGCAATTCAAGAAAGTTATTCCAAGTTGAGGACATTCAGTGTTCTTGCCCTGAGGTCAGACTGAAGAGAGAATAGGGATCAATTTATCTCCTTCCAACCTCATGCTCAATGCTAGAGGAGTGATAGCTTCCTCTGTACTTACTTCCAGAGCAGAGGGCTGGCTCTATCATCACTGGATGGAATCCCAAGCAGCATCCGCGTGGGTCCTGCACAGCACAATGTAATCTCTATGGAGATGCGTGTACTTTGCCCGCATGTACACATGCGTGGGATGCATGTGGCACACACAGAACATGAGATCGGCCCCATTGTCCAATTTGTAGCACAAAGCCGGCTAGTTACCATGCAGACACTTTATTACACAGCACAGAAAGTGCAAATTCAAAGCTGGCATTAATAGGAAACTACTGATTTGCCAATGAAAAGCTCAGTTTCAAAACACATATTTGCAGGTTATATACTATTTATTATGTATTATTTATCATTTAAAGTGGAAAAGTGTGTTCCATTCATTATCTACAGTTAATTTCTATGAAAGACAAAAAGACAAAAATTGGAAAAACAGACAAAATTTACCCCCTGTGCAGATTCCTACTACACCCCCAATAATCGGATCCCCCATTTCCAGGCTGATGCAAAACATTATATCCAACATGTGTCCAGCCTCATGCATCAGGCAAGATATTCTCTGGGATAAACCCATAGTTGTCATGGTGACCATGAAAACCTGTTCCACTCCTGAAGGGACGGCCTCAGTGTGTATGTTGAAATCATCCAAGACAATAAGTCTGGGCAATCTCAACAGCACCTCCAAGACCAGCCCGGCTAGAGCAGTCAGGGAGTCCACTGTGCAGCGAGTTGGTTGTTACACCAGCAGAATTCCCAATCCATCCCGGGTCTCAAACACAAGATGGACACATTCTATGTTAGACAAGTCAAGCATTGGATACCTTCAGGAGACCAGATTATCTTTACAAACCACCCCGACTCCACCCCACAGCGGATGCTGTACTGAATACCCGGCTGGTACCATCTGGGTCAACACAGGCCCAGACACCTTGTTCGGTCTGTTCTTGGTAATGCATATGAGATAGGTGGTCTTATACCAAATGAGGTCATGGATGGTAGTAGTTTATTCACCACTGATCGCACATTAAGCAGCATCAGTGACAGATCAGAGGTTTCACTGACCCCAACCCCCAAATATCCTGAGATAGGGGGAGAGGAGGACAGGGGAACAGGCACCAAGTGACTACCCCCTGTACCCCATGATAATATCTCCTCCCCTGTGTGTAGTAGGGAGCAATCCTGCGGGGCTTCTTCCCCTTTAAGAGGGGAGTGAGTGGGCCAGCTAGAGGGCTGAGCACATACGCATGGGCCTGGGAGAGCCAGCCCATAGCTAAAGATCAGCCTGTGGGGATAACAGGCTGATAGCCTTAAAGGGCCAATGTCCTACCCACTCTGTCCCTGGAGTTGAGAAGAGGAAGCCTGGCCACACCCACTGTGCTGGAATATAAGGAGAGGAAAGGCAGAGAGGAGGGCAGTGTCTGAGAGCATTCACACATACACAAAAATGCTGGTTTTTCTAAATGCAGTCAATTTCAAAATGCGCTTAAATAAACCCATGCACTATTCACACCATCGGGTTTTTTGCGCATTTATGCAATTTTACAGAACGCGCCTTTCACATTCACACAATTCTGGTATACCCGAAAATCCCACCCCAGGGGAGCACAAGCCACAATTCCCACCACAGGGGAGCACCCCTCCGGGGTGGAGGAGGGACAGGTCCAGCCGAATTGCAAACAGCCGATTGCCTGCTAATTCCGCCCCCCCCATCCCCTTTCACACCTAGAACTAGCAACTTTGACAGTTCCCCCCCCGCCATAATTCCCTATGCCTGTATCTCCCTCTCACCGGGGAGCCGTGGCACAACCCTTCTTCCCCCACCCCTTACATGTCACTCCCTCACGCAGGGACTGTGGCATCCCCCGCCCCCATACCTATACCCCCTTCTCACCAGGGGACCATAATCCTGTCCCACCCCCTACTCTTTCCTTCAAAATTCCTCCATTCCATATCACCCTAAAAATCATAAGAACAAAAATAAAACAACAGACCAGACAAAGTTACTGGCACTAGATGCCTCTTTTTCAGAGTGAGCCTTTCCTTCAAAATGGTAACCTGAGCTGCACTTTCCCTTTGCCTTTACACCCCCAGTCAGGGTTATCAAATATAGACACATTAACCAGACTTTCTTTGGTGGGATGTTTTTCAAGGGCCCAGATGGCGTGAGACACCAGCCCTCATTGAGTGCCAAGGAATAGGGGCTTCGGAAATCTCACTCATAGTTATTACTGTTAGGCCTGATCTCAATACCTCAGCACCCTGAAGGAGGCAAACAGGTCTGTGCAGGATCTGGACCACTTGCCAAGCAAGTGTTGATGTCCTCCAACCTAACAACTCTGCTCATGATGAACAAACCACTGCCCTGAAAGCCAGCACTTGCTGTAAGTAGAACAGCGGTAACAGCTGAGAATATTGGGGCTTGAAGAGCTGGAAGTTGAGTTTGGTGGGAAACACCATGGACTAGATTGTAACGTGTAGTCCAGCCCCTGGTGGGAGTCAGTGTGTGGCTCCAGAGCATGGCAAGAACTGGCTGACTCTGAGAACCAGTTTGGCCATGCTCCCTTTTTGCTCCAGAGTGGGGTCAATTCATGCCAATTCCTATCCATTTGCTAGTTTTGGCTGGTGTGTTGGTGGAGCATTTGTACAGGAAGAGGACTGGCATGCACCAGTAGCTGTTCTGTTTCCCCGTGCTAAAGGCAGCCCATGGAAGGAAAGAGGCTCCTGCATAGCATGATGCATGATTGCCCTATACATGCACTTAGCAGCGATTCTGACTGAGGGATAAGGGCTTAGTTCTCTGTTGTTACTCCCCTGATGTCAATGGGGTTACCCCAGCACCCTGGAACACAGCCTCAGTCCCCTGGGCTCAAGGCTGTCTTGCTAGTGTGAGTCCTGGCTCCACAGAATGCATTGCATGAACTGCCATGGTGGTGTCACTAAGAACTGTAGGAGTTCAAGCCAAGGGGGCTGGAGGAAATTAAGGAAGGGGGCCCTTTACTGGGGGCAGGCTTCCCTGGATGGGAGCATGGAGTGTTTCCAGGGGCAACATGGGAAGGGGCACAACAGCCAAACTCCGAGCTCCACTCTGGCTGATGTAGAATGGCAGCAGTCTCACTCACTTCTGTAACATGGGGTGATTTCAGACGTGCCAGGCCGCCCTTTGGCATCGGCACAGAATCACCTTTTAATCCCCCTCCGGAATCCGGCCGGCCTGTCAACAGACGTACTGGCTGATTCCAGAGGGGGAATGGGGGTGGGGCTGCGCGGCGCAATGTGTGGTCGCACAGTCCCGCCCCCCCACGCTTCCCTGACTGCCCGCCCCCGGGGTATTGGCCATGGCCCGGAATCGATGGCGGTAACAGCCAGTACAGTCCGCTAATTCTGGGCCGTGGGGTCGTAACAGACGTTACGTTACCACGGTCAAACTGTTGGAAATACAAGGACTGTGAGATCATTGCATCCATTTGCCCAATGCAGAGTTCACAGACAAGTGTGAGTAGCTAATCATCAATAAGCAGGCTGGAAGCATACTTAAGCTTAAGTAGCTTTATTAGGAAATACATGTAGGATAGGAAAGGCCTACATCTATGCTAAGTCCTAAGACTAGGTGTGTTCAAGAGGGAGGAAGGAAGCTCTCTGAGACACAAAGAGAT
>QEPC01010777.1:776191-812285 GCA_003113815.1 Sphenodon punctatus
GCAAACAAACAGGATGAGGTGCTTTTAAGGGGGATACAAAGAGATGAGAAATCTCCTGGGGGAGGAGATTGACCAATCAGGTCCTGACAGGAGGAGGACAGATAGGATGAGGGAAGGGTTCCCTGATCTGTCTGTCTACTCCTGGGGTTTCTAGCAAACAAGCAGGATGAGGTGCTTAGGGGGGATGCAACCAAAGGAATGTATTTCCAACACAAACCACGGTGAACCCCACCATGGTTGACCATGGTAAAGTAACATCTGTTGGGCCCCAAAGAGATTCCCGCCAAATCTCTTTGACCACGCTTCTGGAGCGGCCGGAGGGCTGGAAGCGCGGTCAAAGAGATTCCCACTGGGGGTGAACATCTGGAGGGAATCTCTTTTGGGCCCAACAGACATTACGGTACCGCGGCCACCACGGGTGGTTCACTGTGGTTGACCATGGTAACGTAACGTCTGAAAGCCACCAATAGAAATTCCTGTTCCAAACCAGTCAGTCATTTTTTAAATCTTCCAGTTCAGCTATGATGGTGGCAGCTGCAGCAGTAACAACCCAGGTGTGGTGAAGCAGGGGAGGAAAGAAGAGAGGAAGGAGGAGGACTAGATATACGTTGGGGGGGGGGGCAGGGAAGGCATCAACTAGCACAGAAAAGAGGAAGGGGGGATGACACAATCATCTTATTTTGTGTTGTGTGTGGGAGATGCTTGCCTCAATGTACGCCGACAGGGTCATGTAGATTTTCTCTCTGTAGGGGGTGACGCGGTTCAGCAACAGGGAGTTGTGCATGGAGCTGTCCCAAGCCGCTTCAAACTGGTAAAACGTCCTGCAAAGACACAGCAGAGTCCTGGTGAAAAGCAAGCTACATGGCCAGAGCCCCAACAACAGTGACATGTAAACATGCACAGGCTTTACAAACACACTAGTACTGGAGAGATGCAGTCATCCTGGAGAGCTCTGGCTCAGATCAGTCTGAAAGGAAGGAAACACCTTGTTTGGAAAAATGATGGTAAAATTACCATTGGATTCATCAGTGGAAGATTCTGCATTGCTAATTCAATATCTGTATGAGGTTCACATAGAGAAGATTTGGGAATGTAATGGGCTATGTAAAATGTTATGAAAGAGGAAGAAGTACAAGAAAAGGATGGAGAGAGATAGCAAGAGAGAGAAGGAAGGAAGGAAAAGCAGAAGAGAGACAAAGGAAGCCATTCAGAGAACAGCAGGAAAGAACTGGTCCCCTCTCCAGCTTCAAGTATGGTGCAGTTTGAGTTGTTTTGCCTGATGCTCTCCAGGGCCAGATCTCTTCAGTCAAACATGGAGTAACAAACAATCTTCCTTCCATCTGAAGGAGGAGCTACTTTTTCGTAAGCAGGTTCAGAACAGAAAAGAGTGAGGATGCTCAGTGCAGTGATGGAGCCATCTCTATGGGGGCCTTTCAGCTTTTAGTTCAGCAAGAATGGTAAGTATTTTTAGCATTTGGCTGAGCAGTGGATCTGCATTTTCTCTAGGGGTTTGGGGCCTTTTCTTGCTCTCCAACCCCTGAGAGCATACATTCCATGTCTCTCTCCACTTCCACACCAGAATATCTCCCCACTCCCTGGCAGAGTGTTGTCTCTTGCTTGTGTATTACATACTATGTCTCCCCTGAGGTGCAGACCACTCCCTCTGGGAAACAAACAGTGCCTGGAGAGGGAGCATGTGCTCTAGGGTGGGTCTGGAGGTTTGACTAAAGGGAGGAGCCAAGCCCTACCCCCATCTTAAGACTATCTTGGCTGAATCCCCTGCTACTTAAAAGCTCTGCAGCACTGGTCCCTTCCTACTGTTTGTATCTGAATACGGCTGCAGTCTCCATGTTAATCTCACCACTAACTAACCAGCTTCCACTCCAGTGAAATCAATGTACCTGCTTAGCAGTTTGGGGACTTAGATCATCTTTGTTCATTTTCCCAGTGACTCCTCATGTAATGCCTGTGTGGAGATGAAGGGGCCCTCCTGGCTTGGAAGGGGAGGGAATTTAATCTTCAGGTCTTTCCTTTCCCAGTCTCACTCACTTGGGTCACTGACACCTCAAATCCTTTTCTTGTGTAAAACCAGCTGTGCTAGTTTCCTGCTGGATCAAAGCCATTTTCAGAGGCAAGCTAGTCTCCTTAAATAGATCCAGCCTGCCCACAGGAAATTGGAATAGGTAGTGGCTGTTCTGCTATGAAGCATTTCCTGCAAGTACCACTGCTAGAGAAGGGGGTGCACTGAGGACATCCTGTGAGACACATCAACACTACTAGAGGTTAGAAGCTTTCCCCCTGAGAAACCACTTCTGGGACTAGTCTCTCTGTATGGGAACCGAGCAAGCTCAGACACAGTGAGTATACAAGAACCCCTCGTCTGTCCTAGTTCGCTAGCATGGCCCACTAGGATGGTGGTCTCTTTGTCCAGTCCTTTTGGCTCAGCTCTACTTTTAGAATCCAGAGAGTGTGTGGTTTTCCATGTTGGTCCCAAGTGACCGAGAGACAAAGTGGTTTGAATGATCTTTTATTGGACCAACTGTTGTTGGTGGAAATAAGCAAACTTTCAGACCACACAGTGCCCTTCTTTAGGCATGTAGTATAGCCAGTAGAAATATATAAAATGAGCAAATGCAGGGTAGGTTTTGGCTCAGCTCTAGTTTTGGAATCCAGAGAGAGTGTGGTTGCATGGCCCCCTCATATATACCTGCCCAACATTTGCCCATTTTATATATTTCTACTGGCTACGCTACATGCCTGAGGAAGGGCCCTGTGTGGCCCAAATGTTTGCTTATTTCCACCAACAGTTGGTCCAATAAAAGATATAATTCGAACCACTTTGCCTCTCTTTACTTTTGGGGATTTCTTTGCCACTAAATTAAGAACCTTTTCCAAAAGCCACATTTGGAAGCCAATGAAAAATGATGCTGAATTCGGACTCCCAATAATTTCTGTCTGAGCATCCTCATGTTTCAAAACCATTTTCACATCACAGCTCCACCAATACTCAGTATCAACATGATAAAAAGCCTCTTTAAAAAGCTGCCAGGGCTATTCTTGGATAGTGATGCACAGGATCAGCCCCACTTCTGGGGAGCACAGACTGGCTCTTGTTAAAGAGGGTTTGACCTGCTTGTTGATACACAGCTATTATACCATTCTAAACATCACATTTCAACACCATGAGATAATAGGTTTGGAACATCAACACAAACACCAAAACTAAAAGGACAGAGTCAACACCAGGATTACTCAGACACAAGTCACTGGAAGAAGACAGATATTTCCAAAAAGAAGGATATAAGATTAGGAAAGGAGGATTATAAAGATAAAAAAGAGGAAAAAGCAGAAGAACGAGTTGGAGGAGAAAGAGAGAAAAGCAGAAGGGAACAGATCAAGCAAGTGCGCAAGAGAAAAGTGAGATAGAAATACCTAGTGTCATTTCCGAATGAAATGCTATAAGTGGAAGTCAACCCAAGACGAACACATACACACACAAAAAAATTAAAATGTCAGAAAGTATTGATCACACAGTGCTTGGTGAAAAGCTAACTAGGCAGCTACAGGAGGTGTGTGGGGGTGCGTGGAGCGGGGACAATCAGAGTTAGTCTACAATTTGTGGCTGGTGGACAACCAGGAAGGAAAAACAGATCAAAATTTCCTTTGTCCCCATGGTAGAGCAGCATGATCACAGAGGAAGGCTGATGCAGACTGTTGCACAGACCCTCTGACATGCAAACCCCCCCTCCCTCTCCCCAACAGCTAGTGCCATTTAGTTAATGAGCTTCCCTGCCCTACTTCCCCAGCCAATCTCCACCCTCACCTGGAGAACACCTTGTTCCCTTGAACAGAAGGAACCAATTCTTTTTATCAACAGTTCCCACAATTTTGCTCATGTGACCCCATTTTAAGACTTAAATAGAATTCCATGATCCCAGACATCAACAAAAACGTGCAAAGTATACAGAATATTGGTGGGGATCATGACCCCATCTGCAAATGATGCAACGCCACCTGGGATCCTGACCCACAGTTTGGGAACCTCTGGTCTATCCTCTTTGAAGCATGATTCTGACAGCATCTGAGGTTTGGGGGTGAAGCTGGGTTACAGCAGGGGGAGGCTTCAGCAGGGATTCACACGCTAACAAGAAGACAGACTTTCAGCACCAAGAAGGGATGCTAGTAGAAGAGTATAATCTCACAGACACAAGCAGGCAAAGTACATCACAAATGCCGCTGATTCCATGAAGCTACTAGCTTAATGGGTGCCCATGAGTATGTGTCTTGTCAATGAGGAATGAGTAGTACTGCTGCTGTGAGAAGTAGATAAACCATCAGTATATAGCCTACGATAACCCTTTGATTTAATTCCTTCCCTCCTAGGTTTTGCCACACGGGCAGGACATCCTCCACCTCAGGACTAGGGTTGCCACCTGTGGTGGTTTTTTACCTGACACTTCCATTTTGGCCCATGGGAGTGTCAGGTAAAAAAACCACCTTAGGTGGCAATCCTACTCAAGACACAACCTCCGCCTATTGAAGTCAGTGGCCAAACTTCTGGTGGGGCCGATTCCAAGCCTCATTGAAACAGCGCGCACCGCCATTGCTGGCACATAGTGCCGTGTGGAAACAGCGTGCGTGTGCATGCGCGGGGGATCTGCAGGGGTTGGGATCGCCCCCACTGCCTTTAATGGTGGAGGACTGTCATGCTAACCACCAGTGAACCCCAGTCATAAAGCAGCTCCCTTGCCAGGGGACCAGGATGTTCATTCTAATCCAGAGCTTCTCTGTTCCGATCTCCACACTGACCCATACCTCTCCTGGAGTATCCACTCTCCATAGTCACTGCAACCTAACCTTTTCAGACAGAGGGCTAAAGGGTGCTGCCATAATGGGAATAGTTGCTATTATTTACCATTCTCATTTTTCTTCAAAGTGAATTGACCACTCAGGAGAATGGAGGAATAAGAGCACCCAAGAGCAAATGCTATACAAACCTCCCCCACCCCTGAGCTCCGCCCATGTACCTTGTACCTTCCTCCTAGCATGCAGGACCACAGCTGTTCCAAGTCAGAAGAACCTCTCTTGGTTGGAGGCTCCCAGCCCTAATGCACTTCACTGAGGGTAGTTTTGTGAGGGGGAACAGAATGAAGCCACCCAACCCATTTTCCTTTGTGACCTGATTCAAAATTTATTCTCAGGCCCCCAAACCAGCAAACTAGTCAAATGCACCCATGAAACATCTCAAGTTGTTCATTCAGACCTAGAGCTGATTTTGCTTTTTATGTGGCAAAACAAAACTGAGGGTCAAAGCAAAGAGTGATCTGCAGTGCACTGGACCAATCTGCAGGGTGGGACAAAAATTATTTTGTATAAGAAAAACTGATTTTGCACTGAGCTCTCCTAGAACAAACCACATCAGACAGACGATTTTTTAAAAACAACAACAACAATGAACCAGCTTCATCTCCCATCCGCCCCATTTCTATAACTGGAAAACCATTCTGATGTAGCAAACTCCAACATCTTTCTTGAGGCCAAGAGATGAGAAGAAATGAAATGTTTTTTTCTGTACCAGGTGCAGAATTTGGCCAAAACAGACTAGAACAAATCTTTTCCCAATGAAAGGCTGTTACCTCGGAGCTCTGGAAAAAGCCATTTCTCCTTAGCCAAATGCACCAGATCCTGTTCCCCCCACAACTCTCACTGTATCACCACCTCTCCTCCATTATTACAGGCTGCAACCCTACTGACAGCTTAACTAGCTAGATGAGTGACACCAAAAGGTGTATGGTACCTATATGTCACCCACTTCCAGAATCCTCAGCATAGAGGGCATGCTGTGGGGTGGCCAGGGAGGAGGAGGTAGGATCCTAGTGTTCTGTAGGTTGCTACCTTCGGTCATTTTCATCCAACAAAGTCTCTGCTGTCTTGTTGCTGTCTCAGTGTTTGGCCGCTGTGGGGGATTGGATGAGGTTGAGCCTATACCTCCGATAAGATGGAGGTGATGTTAGTTGGTGCGATTGGTGATCTGGGTGAGGAGGTCTCCCCCATCATTGGTGGTGTTCGTCCTCCTTTGCCTCCATCTGTGCGGAGCCTGGGAGTGCACCTGGATTCACAGCTATGCCTGGAATCTCAGGTGTTGCCTGTGGCCAGGGACACCTTTTGCCAATTACATCTGTTGAAACCGCTTCGCCCATATGTCTCAGATTCCAATCTCGCCACTATCATCCATGCGTTCATCACCTTGAGGTTAGACTGTTAATTCATTCTTCATTTATGGAAAAAAGTCAAATACTGTTAGACTATTGCAATGTGTTCTATGTGGGGCTGCACTTGGTGACAGTTCGTAAGCTGCAGCTGATGCAGAATGCAGCGGCCCGCCTACTCACCAGACTGGGCCGCAGGGAGCACATAACACCTGTGCTCCGAGCAGTGCACTGGCTGCCTATTGTCTTCCAGGTCCAATTCAAGGTGCTGGTGTTGACCTTTAAAGCCCTTCACAGCTTGGTCCCTACTTATCTGAGTGATCACTTCACCCCCTGGGCCCCTGGTCAGTCCCTGTGGTCATCCTGGAAGTCCTGTGTTACCAGCGAGTTTGGACGGATAGGACGACGTTCTCAGCGGATGTACTGTCGCTCTGGAATTCCCTCCCAGTAGAGATTTGCCTCAGCCCGAAACTTCTCACCTTCTGATGAAATTGCAAGACCTGGCTCTTCTGCCAGGCGTTTGGTGGGGGAGGAGGGGAGGGTGGGATGGGTGGTGGGTTAGGGTATTTTTATACACCTGAGGGTACTTTTATGTTTTCTATGCACATGATTAGAGTTTTAAACTGGTTTTATATTGTTATTTATTATTAAAGTTGTATTTATATTTTATACTGTTTATTGTTTTTGTGATTTTATAAGCCACCCCAAGTCGCTTTTTGCAAGAGGGGTGGGGTAAAAACTGAAATATAAACATAAAGATAACCCATTACTGTACCAGGCAAAAAGGTACTCTTGAAGGATATACAATATTATATAAAAAAAGAGGTGGGGAAATTTTTATGCCCATCTCTGGGCATACTTTGAAAATGAGTATAAACTCTGAGGGTGGCATAGAGGCCATTTTTAAATGAGACGCTAACACACAGGTCCGCCCATCCCCCATGTGTGTAAACACCCATGTAAAAGACGTGATGGGTGAGCATGCACTCCCATGACCAACGCACCCCCAACCACCTCACTGCACGGAGCAACCGGGAAAAAGCTGGGTTGCTCTGTGGGTTAGAATGGGTGTTTACCCCTCACCGGCCCATGTGCACAGGGCAGCACACCCACCCATGGGACAGGTCCACCACCACCATGGAGAAAGGCCATGCAAGGGCTAGAGAGGCACAATGCCTTGCTGCCAACTTATACACTCCCCTTGCGATATATTCCCAGCCTGGCCAGGAGTCCTTAAAGAACATGTGCAAAGAGATGGGCACGCTGGCTTCCACACCACCATGGTCCCTGCCAAAAAATACCCAGAAAAGAGCCAGCGCCACAGAAGCAAGCAGTGACAGCCAAGTAAGTACACCACATCCTGGGCAAAGGCGAAGGATGCTGCCCCAAGGAGCAGCTATGGGGGAGCAACATGACAGCTGACAGGTACCATATCCCTTGACAGGTGAGCACCAGCAGAGCTGCCTTCACCACCACCATGCGAAAAAACAGGTGGGCCAAAGCCATGGTCTCCTCCATCAGCTAGGTAAGCCTGTGGGGACCCGGGAAAGGACGGGGGACTGTGCCCGAGAGAGCAGTCACAGAGGGAGAGCAAAATAACAGCTGACAGGTATGCCTTCCCTTCACAGACAAGCACCAGCTCTCTGGACACCCCTCTAGGTGGGCTCCTGCCACAACCCCTACAGACTCCACCCTAAAGGGCATGCCCTAGTCCCCAGAGGAGACCAGAGCCTTTATCCGTCTGTTGGGGGACAAGACCGTGCAGCATGACCTTGTGACTTGTTACCGCAATGAGGCAGTATACAAATGCATTTCACAAGAGATGAGGTGGCTGGGGTACAATAGGGACATGTCCCAGTGCCAACTCAGGCCCTTTTACACAGGTTGCACCCATGCATAAACGGTGGGTGCCGCCCATGTAAATCCTGCGGTGGGTGGGTGTGCGTGCATGCATGCATGCTCCTGCACACACCCACCTCCACCCATCCCTCACACATGGAGCAACCAGCAAGAACGGCGGTGTGCGCCCATCTACACCCCTCCCCTACTGTCACGGGAGTAGGGGTGAGGGGACCTATAGCCAGAGGACACCCGTAGATATGGCCCAGGAACCCCAGGTAGGGAAAACCCCCAAAAGGGGAAAACCTCTCAGCCGGTCTCTTGGATGTTCCAAGACGACTCTCATTCTTACCAGCCGGGGAACCCCACCTCAGAGTGCATGACTCATCATCGAGGTTACAGAAGGTAGAGAGAGAGGGACTCCAGAACCTAGAGAGGGAAGGGCAGTTCTAAAGAACAACAAGAGGTAATACAAGCTAGAGAGGAACAAGACAGGGACTGCACACGGGGGAAGCAAGGCACGGTGGGAACACAAGCTAAGGGGGAGCAGGGCAAGACACAGCTAAGGGAGAGCGGGACCAGGCAGGGCTACAAGGAAACACAAGGCTATGGAGGAACAGTGAACGGCTATAGGGGAACACACAAGGGAAGACAAGGACTATAACCATCAAACAAACAACAAGAAAGGACAATAGTGCAGAGTCCATACACTTCCGCATACACACAAGGGGGTAAAGAGCAGTTGCTCCCACAGTTTCCTGTGGCCACACTATGGTTTAAATGCTACCTTGTGGCCAATCAGGAAGCTGGGAGGCAAGGCTAGGGGGAAATAGGCACAGCTGGGAAAGGGCGTGGCACACAGGGGGGTAGACACACGAAGGAAGACACAGGGAAATGTACTCGGCTCTTAACACAGCCTGAGACAGCACCAGTCTTTAAGGTGGTGTTCTTCAACCCTCCAGGGCTGGGGGTTCAAGTCCCAGCCCTGACACCTGCACATGGACAATGGCGCACACTGACACCCTACACGCTGTGGTCTGTGTAAAAAGGGCCACAGTCTAGTAAACGTACTGAAAATTGGGGGCAGATGTCAAACTAATTGCAAAAGAAACCAAACCTCTCTTATTTAATCCATTCACGTCATGTATTGAACGTATAAAAAAATCTAGAAAAATGTATGTAGGGGAACATTTCCAAAATGGCAAGTGAAAGATGGCCGTCGCTTTAATGTGACATAGCACTGAACTTGGACAAATACATCAGAAACTATTACGTGCATTTACAAAACACGTCTGTTACTATTCACCTTCAATAGTCACAAATTTCCAATGACACACACTTTGTAATTTGCTTAATAACTTCCACAGATATAACAGAAATGTGCTTGGATGTGCCAGGAATAATAGGCTTGTTTAATTATAATTTATTGCCTTTGTCATAAAACCTGCACATATTTGAAAACAGCAATTTCAAAGTAATAACTTTTTAAAAAAATCATAACCGTTTTCTGTAAATGGTATAATATTGTTCATATTTGGTTTGTAGTCCACACAAGACTTTATGTAGGAACCTGTTCTGATGTTGAAGATAAGAGTAGTATTATATCTTATCAATGAGATCAGTGCAAGAAACACCTGGAGAATTGGAAGAGCTGACACCACGGCAATTTCCACATGCCACTGAATACTGTAGTCTATGGGCACTTATGACCTTATAGTCCGAGTATGTTTTGGCGGGTCCGAATGCTCCCCCCCCCCCCCCGGCATGGCTTTGCCAGCAATCATCCGGAAGATTGCAGAGTGATCTCCCAAATGATCGACAGCAAAACTGCAGGATGTGTTCGCACCCAACGAACCCCACACGTTTTGGCTTCTGGATTCTTTCCCAGAGCCAAAACATGCACGGACCATAAGGTGTGAAAATGGCCTACGTTTTCAGCAGCCACACTGACCAGTTTCATAATTGTCCTGACATTTGTACCTGAAGGCACTGAGGAGCTCTGGAGAGGCTGGTGCCATGTCTGGTGTAATAGGCTGTAATCTATCTTCTGCAATTACCCATCCATAATCTTCCACACACAAACCATCCACTTGTCCAATCCAGTATTGTACTTGTTAGTACATGCATAAAATGTGGTACTTGGCGGCAGCTGTTGTTGGTGGAAGTGTGTGAACTTGTACAAATGACATGCTACCAGAAACTCTCACAAAAGCTAAATAAATACATAAATTAATTAAATAAAAGGGTTTGCGACCAGGCTCTCACCAGGTGAACCATTGTATAGGCAAGTGATTGCTTCTTCACCTGCTCTGGAGATTTGATTTTTGGATGCTATGCTGCAGAACACTTTTACATGATCCACAAAGTGTGCACTACTTCTTGGTTTCTGCAAAGGCATACCTTTTCCCACTCTGAACAAAGTACTGTCACATCCACCAATTGTGTGTGCAAATGGTAGGTACAAGGTACTTTCACATCCAGGTTTTCCTTCATATGTTTAATATTCCATACCTGTGACTGCTTCTTGGAGTTTTGCTTTCCGTCCAAAGTGAAGACTGAAGCCATCAACATTAGTATAGTAACAGAAAAGAACTAGGAGATCTGTGTCCTCCCCAATAACAACAGTGTTGCATGTATCAGCACAGTTACTGCTGTTCTGACAATAAGATCTGCATCACCCTTTGCATGCACAGTCT
This sequence comes from Sphenodon punctatus, assembly GCA_003113815.1. Classification (NCBI taxonomy): domain Eukaryota; kingdom Metazoa; phylum Chordata; class Lepidosauria; order Sphenodontia; family Sphenodontidae; genus Sphenodon; species Sphenodon punctatus. The sequence continues at coordinate 786,936 of QEPC01010777.1, forward strand.
AGCAACCACTGTCCATTGCTTTTGCACTTAGCATGTTGAAGAAGCATTATTTGTTCATCTTTTTAGCAAGGAAATACTCCTCCTTTGTTTGAATAACCATATCTCCTGTGAAGTTTACCTGCAGTCCAATAACACCTCTTGAATGTCTCAGATGTGTACTATCCTTTATTGACGGACCAAATTTATGTATCAAACATGATGATTGGGTTGATGCATTTCTTCAAAACGTAATTAATATCCATGACACAGATGGAATCAAATGTAGTCCTTCTATGTCAAGGCAATTGCTGAAGAAGCAAACCACCATCTAGATAACTGAGAACCCTCCAATGACTGTTCTGTCATTTCACTACCTACCATGGCCCACAATGCTTCAGCAAGAACAAGCTTATTTGCCTCTCTCAGGAGTCCTGACTGGTCAAAAAACAATTATGTTTTATAACATAATTCATATTTGAAGATCTGTGAGATATCTTCATTTATGTTCTTTGCTGCTAAAACCAGCTGTTGGTAAAGTAACTGCGGATCAACGTGTATGGGCTTAGATCAGAGGTTCTCAACTTTTTTCCAGTCACAAGCACACAGCATTGACACCAGGACCTGATGTCACTCCATTTGCTATGTTTTGTAGAGATGCATTATTGCTGAATGGGTTCCTGTCCTGCAGATAATCATAGATAACACGTGGGTGTCTTTCTCATCTTTTTCCTGCCTTGAGTTTGTGCTGTCCTTGTGTTGGTCACTTCTCTGGTACTGTAATCCTGTTAATTCCTGTACAGCACTGTTCATATCTGCACAGCCTGGAACTGACAGGAGCCACATGAGTTATTGAGCATCTCCCAGTCCTTGCCCATGTGTAAGACCTCCTCTTCACACTCCTCATCAATACCTGCTCAATTGTGAAGTCTGAAGAAAGCCCTGACCAGTACCAATGGTAATTACTGGTAGCAGTAAAACAGTTTTTCTCCAAGCTCACTGTAAGCTTTAAAAGGAGATAGTTGCATATTAAGAATTCTTTTCTCTTCAGCCATGGCAGAGATTTTACATTGAATTGCTGGATAAGGCCATCATTTGCCATTTCTACAAAAAGTGATGTGCCATGCTAATATTATCATTATTTTGTGTATTACCCATTGAGAAAGGGGGTTTGGGTATCCCCCGAAATACATCTGGACAGTTTAATTGTTTTTGATGTGAACCAGCTGGGTTATGGTTCTCAAATTCATCTTTATATCATGATTGTTGTGTGCCAGCTGGCTCTTTGCTCTTCTTAACCATTTATATGGTGTTTTATATTGGCTGATAGATGGTATTTATTTTTACATTTAGTATATCAATATTTTATTGGTTCATTAATAAATATTCAATAGTGTGGGTAGGTTACCCTTCCCCCCTTTTTTTTTCTTTGTGTTGAACAATATGGTGTCCACGTGAACACAATTTGTATACATCTGGATGCTCTTTTTACAGTGTAAGAATTTGCTGAATGTAGACGTAGTCTGATTTTGCGTATAGGCTATGGTCAGCTGCTGCAAAGTATGGGAGCATGTCTAGCATGGACTGCAAGGGAAGACTCCAATTTCCAGTTCGCACCTGTAAGGAATATATGTAAAATGACTACCATTTTCATGTACAGGGGCCCACAAACAAGCTGTATGAGAATGACCCACATTTTTTTGTGGTGTTAATTCTTTGTTGAAATCTGAATAGGACATCTTTGGAGGACAGCTCCTCTGTACCGATTCCACCCACCATCACCTTATCATATAGTGAAGCAGCTTCAGCCAAGTTATCATCCTGGATCCTTGAGCTTGGTCTTCATCAGAGCCACTGGCTATTTGGTACATTCACCTGCATCATAGCTACATATTCCTAATGTCTGTCTTGCTGTTTTGCTTCTATAATTATAGCACTTAAAGCTGCATCTTACAAGAATTGATCTCTGACAGCTCATGCAATGGCCTTCCCGCTTAACATGTGCACAACACTACTGGAAGCATAAACTAGCTCAAGGACTTCCTGTAGTCCTGATCCAGACATAAAATGACCCATGCATCCAAGAAAGTTCACCTCTGTGTGGAAACCACCTAGACACAATACCATTGAACATAGTTCACTATTTTCAAGCTCACTGCTTACGATGAGTTGGGCCTTCCACCACAGAAGTTGGTCAGAGGTTAAGATTGGGGTTGTGTTGTGGCACCTAGCTTCTTTGTACATAAACATTAGTGTTGAGTAAACGCGTCATGGCTGTAGCACTCATATCAATTGTTGGTAGAAATAGAACAGTACACCTGCCAGGGTGTGGTCCTTTATGTATGGTCTGCATCATAACAAATCACGCAGGTCTTGGGAGAACGTAATGGTGAAAGTCTTCATAGCAGGTCCATTTTCCACATTGGGTTGCTTGTCATCCATTATATGGTGTGGTAGTTGCTAATAGGAAATGAAATTCATTCCACTTCAAGGTTCTTTGAAGAAGTGTATAGCGATAGACCCAAAAGCAATCACATCCTCTAGTGATCCTTACTCTTGGCACTGATTTATGATGCCTGACCCCTGGTGTCATTGCAGCAATTATGCCCATTCCATGGGAAGTATTATTTCTATCCAATGTTCTGGTGTTGTGATCCACATTGTCTGCCATGTACTTTGATGCACTCAACAGGAATACTCCCGGGAATGTTTGTCCAAGTTCAATGCTATGTCACATAAAAGTGGCGGTCATCTTTCACTTGTCATTTTGGAAATGTTCCCCTAGATTTTTGATATGTTCAGTACAGGCCTTGAATGGATTAAATAAGACTGGTTTGGTTTCTTTTGCAATACGTTTGACGTCAAACCATATTTTTACTGGACTAACAGCAGGCAAAGGACTTGAGAGTTGGATATAAACATATTTATATCAAACCACAACTCTAAGTCCGGCCATGCCCGGAGCACATTCCCATACTATGAGAAGCTGGATTGTTTCCTCTGTGTGGACAGGGCGATTGTGGCCTCCCACACCTGGGGAAGCACCTTCGCCAGGGGGAGAAAACAGGTGGAGGAGATCACACTGCTCCCCAACCCTGACAGGAAAAGGTAGGCTGCTCCCCCTGGTGAGGGTGCCCCCGCAGCTGGGGGCAACAATGCTCCCAACCTGCAGAAGGCGGCGACGTTCCTGGGCCCTGAGAACTGTGTGACCCTCTAAGTGTGCCCCCAGAACCCCCAGTCACAGCCTGGTCCAGAAACATGAGCACACGAGGAGGGGGGAGATGCCAGGGACGCCCCCGAGGAAGAACCAGTGGATCCAGGTAGGACACAGCACCCCAAAGGGGCAAACACAGGAGGGGAGGCGGCTGGAACAGGCCCCCCCCCCCCCAAGGCAAGTCTAATGGAACTAACAAATCCCCAATCCTTGTTCACAGCTCAACCCGGCATGGAGGTCAAGGAGGTGGTGGAGGAAGAAGAGGTGAAGGCCACCCAGGAGCCCTTCAACTCAGAGGGGGACAATACACACACACATGGCACATACAAGGAAGCAGGGCAGGTGATGTCAACTAATGCCTCCTGTCCCTTTCCACAGGTGCCGAGCAACAGTCCAGGCAACTGGAACCCCTCTGGGAGCCCACAAAGAGTGTAAGAAGGAACAGGGAGCTGAGGGCAAGGAACCAGCGCAGGAGGGAGGACCTAGGGAGGGAACTGCTGGAGGAAATCAGGCACATGTCAGATGAGCTGAGGGATGAGGTCCAGGGGTCACAGAAGGAGATGGCAAGGGCCCATGATAAGGACATCCACCTGCTTGGATGGTAGGCTCAGAAGCAAGGACAGGAAGGGCAGCCATGGAAGCTGGACATACTGGGAGTCCCATGATTGACCCTGTCACGTGCTTTCTGACCCCTCCCAACCCTGTCTCACAGTAAGTAAGTAGATATTTATTGTCTTGATCATAGGTCATAACAAATTATTACAAATCATATCCAAAACTCAAGAAATAAACACAAAACCATATCAAAACACAATTCCATTACTGTAAACAATTAGGCTTTGCCTTCTCTAATCATATACAAATATCACGGAACTTAATTCATATACAGACACATCAAACAAAACATGACACAACACAATAAAATCACCAACTAAAAACAACCTTCCCTTCCATGTCATCCCCCAATTTAATAAAATCTCAGCACATCATTCAGTAAATACACTGAACATGTTTATCAGAGGAATACCTTCCCCTTCTCGGGGCTTGTGCCGGCATCACTTGACCCCTGAATATAAAAGCCTTCCCCTTCACGGGGCTTGTGTCGGCATCACTTGACCCCTGTCATTAAAATATGCCTTGTCCTTCACGGAGCTTGTATCGGCATTACTTAACCCCATACGTAAATATTTCTACCCTATTAATTCTAAACCTAGAGTGAGTAGGGATTTCAATCAAACTTATCTGCATATCCCTTAGGCAAAACTGCCATCCCCTCCAGGCAGCCAAAACCTCAGCTGGTCTTACTTCCAATACCCTGTTATCAATCATCACTGATCTTCTCATCCATACCCAATTTCTTAACTCTGCATTTTTCCATCAAAAAAGCAGCACGAGTCACAACAGTGCTCTGTGGGGGATATTTGCTAAAGGGTGCATGCTCCATGTGGATCTTCCTTTTCCTCTTGCTTTTACTGTTTGAGTGCTCATACAGGAGCGGTAGGAGATCACGGTGATCCTCCTCAACACAAGGAGGCGGCACCAAGTCCTCTCCCGGCTCCAGAGCACTGCCATTTCTGACCACTGTTGATGTAATAAGTTTCTCTTTTTATTCTCTAACCCGTGCTGATCATCTTATTGTTGCGTGGGGGATGGCTCTATTCGCATTGTGTGTGTGTGTGTGTGTGTATAAATGTTGACAGGGAGTGTCCTTGGCCTGCCTGTTTTCCTGCCATAGTTCTTGTGCAGTTGTTCCAATGTCAATGAGAAGCCAAGGTTTCTGTATGCAGTAAGGGCTCTTGGGAGTTTCCTGCAGACATTCCTGTGTGTTGGGTTGTGCGGACCCCAATGTCCTTGGGATACTGAAACGTCTGGTTGCATGTGTCTGTTGCGCTTATATTTGCCTGCTCTCAGCACTGGCCATTTCTTGCTCATTGCTGTAGAATGTTAGCTGACAGCCGGGCTGAACTCCTTGCAACGTGCGGTACCATGGTGTGGGATGCTGGTGGAATGGTTTTGCTGGCTGGAGTGTGGCTTCTTTCGGACATCCAGCAGCTGTTTGTGGATCCCTTTTCCACACGTGATGGTTATGACATGTTGTTGCATATCCTGTGTCTCCTGGGACACTGTGTGTATGCGTGTGGTCATGACTGCCAGCTGAGGGCTAGTGAGTTGAGGTTCTGTGTTCTGGTACCCACTGTGGGAATGACATTATTGTGGGAGGTGAGTGAGAGTGTTGTTTTGTGTGACATCTGTGCCCTCCCAGAATATCACTTGTGCCTTATGGAGAGTGGCCCATCCCTGCCCATCACCTTTGCAAGCACCTTGCTGCATGCCCGGGGTTATCGGAGGGAGTGTGGAGAGTGTGAGGACTGCATGCATAAGCTGAAGTTGCTTGTGATCCCGGCTGAGGGTCCCTATCTGACAGTGATGCCTGATGCAGTGTAGATGGCTATCCTGTTTGAGATTTGGAGTTCAGTGGATGTCCAGCTTGCTCTGGCAAGCGGTGATCCCGTTGACCCGAACTTCTTAGTGGATCGGCATATGCGGGCAAAAGGGTACCGGAGAGGGATGTTTGCATAGGCAGAGTATGCACAGGGTGTGGGGTTCTCCACTTGGGCTCCACAACAGCCATGACCTGGTCTTGGAGCAACACTATGCAACTGTGGCCCCCTATGTGTCCCACAGTCCTGTGAATCAAACTCCAGCTGCTTGACTTTGCCCTTGGTCCGAACCACCCCAGCTTCTCCACTGACCCCTCTGTCATCACGCTGTGAGCCACCTGTGTGAGTAGCCCTGCTTGTGGCACGAGGTCCATGTCCCCCACTCCGGCAGATGAGAGCCCCCTTGTATGGGGCTCTGTGGACTGCCAGTGTTTTCCCTGGCCTCTATGCTGTGTGTGCTCGTGCTTGGTACATTACCATCAGCCTGGCAGAGAGAGGGGCGTCTGTGCATTGGAACGTGATCTTTCCTGCTGCTATCGCATTGGTTTCTGTATTGCAATAAATGCCCCCTTTTGTTCCTTGATGATCTGCCCATGGTTTGTGTGCCGTGCCCTAGGGTTACGTGTGTTGCTCTGTTACACCTTCCCCTGTCCCTCCTCTCCTGCCCTCATGGAGTCTGGTTGGGGATGGACTGTGACGGTGGCTGTGACTTCACTTATCCTTAGCCAGCCATGCTGCCATGTCATGTGGGGGCGGGGCAGGGCCCTTCTCCAACCAGTGGAGCTGCTGCCCATGTAAATGGTGAGCGTGGTGGATCAGTGGAGGGCCGGATGCGTGGGTGCCATGACCTCCTGTGACCTCCCTGGCTGACGCCCATTTGAATCCTTCCCCACTCACCTGAGATGGGTGGACGGTGCATGGTTACTCCACTCATCCACACAGGCCCGCCCCACAACCGTCTCCATTTAAAAATGGTCAGAAGTTGGGGGAGGGAGTCCTTAAGCAGTGCACTCAGGAAGAAGAGGGTCCAGATCATGGATCTGTCCCCTATCCTTATGTGCATACCCTCATCTCTGCTCACTTACCCTGAGCTCAGTCTTTCAGTGTTTGTGGGAAGGAGCTGGATCCAATGGCCAGATCCTGGGCCACATTTAGCCCCTGAGCCTGAGGTTCCCCATCCCTGATATAATAAACCTCATAACAATAAGAACTGTTAAAAAATATAAAAATACCATTTAAAAACAAATCTTAAAACCCCATCCCCACCTGCAAAAGGCCTGGCCAAATACATCGGTCTAACATTGGAAAATACTCACAGTTGGGCTTTGGCAAACCTCCAGGGGAAGGGCGTTCCAGAGCTGTGCCTCTCTAGGGGTGTTTTAGACAAGCACCTGCCCACCCAGTACCCACCTACCTCCCACCCAACATACATGTTGCAGGGAACCCATAGGGCACCACTGCAACATGTATAGTGGGTGGAGAGGTGCTTTCTAAAAACACCCTGCGTGCCTGTGCCGTATGGAACTTGCAGGAGGGCACCTAAACGTCAGGATGAAAAAACCTCCACTGGGAGAAAGGGCCCAAGCCATCTATTGATTTATTATTTGTTTGCTTGGATTTCTATCCCTCCCTTCCCCAAAGGCTCAGGGCAGTATACAGCATAAAATATACACACAATATAAAACCAGTAAAAATATAAAACTTTATACATCCACTTAGAGTGTTTTTAGACACGCTGGGTCCTGTCACAGCCACAGACTGCTCCAGGCTGTGGCGGGAGCCGTCACTCTGACCAGGACTCAGCCCAGCTGCCAGAGAAATGTTAAGTCGGCCGGGCCGTGGAGGGAGCAGGTAGACGCACAGACGTGTCTGCATGGACCCACCCTCGCAGACCCTCCCTGCAGCTGATGGGCAGCCATGGAGGCCAAGGACGGATTCCACAGCACCCGGCCCCCACAGCCACCCCAGACCACAGTAAGTAAAGTGGGCTTTTAGACATGAAAGCCCACTTTACTCTGGGTCTGGGGGTCAGATCCCGACCATGGCAGGGGCTAGACCGAGCTGTGACTCAGGGATTTCCCCACGTAACCACCTGGGTTAGCCCCCACCATGGTCAGGAGCCAGACTGGGCAAATATCTGGAGGGCGCCTTCAGGTGTAATGGTGGCACCTGGTCTAATCAGCGCAAAAGTGGATTAAATAGTGCTACCATCACGTCTGAAACACTCTTAAAGCATCTCCCACCTCTGCCCCCTTGAGGGTTTTAGGAGTCAAAATCATCACCTTAAATTGTGTCCATAACACTACCAGAAGTCACTGCAGAGCAGACTCTGGAGCACCTGCGTAAAGTGCTCCCAGCGACCCACTCCCATCAGAAGGTGGGCTGCTGCATTTTGCATCAGGTAGAGGTAGCCCAGCTTTCGCTGCTAACTACCTGCACAGGGAATGATGGAAACCTTATGACGCACTTTAAACATTTAGGCTGCGATTCACAAATCCATAAGGATTCAGTGGTGCTACTCTGGAGTAAGTGGTTTGTGGATTTTGGCCTTAGGCTCTTGGTTGCAGCTGCTTAGTCTCCTGTGCTCCTTTGCTGCAGCAGCCGAGGTGACATAACATTATGGGCTTGCTGGGCAAATCAGTGTTCCTCTGCAAAAGCCACAGCAGCTCTAGACCCATGGGCACAACACTACCACATCTAGTGTTGCCACCTGTGGTGGGGTTTTTTACCTGATACTCCCATGGGTCAAAACAAAAGTGTCAGGTAAAAAATGACTGAAGCTAGCAACCCTAACCACACCCATCCAAATCCACTCCCTTTGCATAGGCCAGTAAGGAAAAAGTCATACACCAGGCAACCCGTTATACAGAACTGCTATAATGTGTTTCCTTTATCAGTACCAAGTTCCTACTGGCTTCACTTTAAGTCAGTGTAAATTGACAAGGTTCCATTGACTTCAGCGCAGACAATGGAAGCAGTCTTCCTGCAATCTGAAATCATCCCCAAATAAATCCTATCATGCACAGCTGGACAGCAGCAACTACATTTTGGAGAGAGTAGACCATGTCAACAAGAAACTCTTCATGCCTGCAAAACACAGGGTTATGGCCCAATTCAGCAAAGCACTTCTCCCTATAAGATGCAAAAAGTACTTTCTTTAAGTGCTTCACTGACTCAAAGCCTGTAAAAGGATAACCACCAGATAATGAGCTCTTCCTCTTGAGGCTCTCTCAACAGACTTTGTCTGAGGAGCCAGTGAGTGAAGGGAGAAATCACTGGTGTTAACACGGCTGAATCCTATTAGAGTGACACTGCATGAGAGGGTGTAAGCAAACACCTTTGTGTTACTGATATAAAATAAATCAGATCAGCGCAAGCATTATGGAAATGGAAAACACATTCATAGAATAGCTGGGGGTCACGTAGCTGATTTGGGTCCTGGTAGAGGTCAGATTTATCATACTATAGGGACTGTTACCAGGGCATCAAAGCATTCCAGATGCTCAGGCAAGTCTACGGAATCTGATCTCCAGGGAACAAGAGCAGGAAACGAAAGTCTGAATTTTCTGCTGCCTGCCATTCCAAATCCCCACACCATAGAAAGTTTCTCTAAAGGAGCGGTTTATAGAAGACACAGGCGAAAGCAAATTCAGGTGGCCATGAAATCTACAGCCATCCCATCTTGTGAGCAGGTGAGGGGAGAGGAGGGGAGTAACACAGCATGGCAAAATGGGCTCAGCATTCCCATTCGAGGAAATGCAGTTTTCGGATACAGATTTCTGCTGGCAGTGTCCAAAAAGGCTGGCTCCTTACCTGGTGCAAATCTATATAAGAGCTATGTCTGTCTCAGTCTTTCTTGAGCCCTCACAATTCGCTGAGGTTTCTTTGCTGAAAAGTTTGTCAAGCCACCCATACACAAAATGATGTCCTTCACCTATGTTTCTATGCTCCATGTGGCCCCCAGTCTCTGGCAGCAGTCACACGAGATGCTACGACTGAGTAGGGTTGCCACCATTTGCAGTTTGACCCTGAGACTCCAATAGGCCAAAATGGGAGTCTACAAAAGTTGACTACAAAAGTCAAACTACAAAAGTTGACAACCTCTGTGTCTGGGAGAATCCCTCCCCCTCTCTTGCTTTTTCTTTTATTGTGTGAAAAGATCAGGTCACAGGTTGCTGCAGGTGTAAATCAATCAAAAATATTTAACTCAAAAACCAAGGTTTAATAATTGTGCTTATTCCCTCACATGCATTTGTGTACCATCTTCATGTATTTCCCATGCAATTATTTTTTTGTTGTTTGGGCAGGGGGGAGGCTTTTTGCCTTTTGCTTTCCTATTTGCTCTATGGTCCCTGAAAGTAACACCGGGGTTTTAAAAGTTTGTGATACCTAGCAGCAGTCACACAATATGGGAGGGGAACATGGGAACAGTTAAAATGTGCAATTACAATCGCACACAAGAAACTGAAGAGGCAGGAGAAAAGGCTTGTGTGAATGCAGTTTCTGTGTTCTGTCTTCTTCATAGACCTTAAAATCAGAACCCAACCCCAAGACCCACGTACCAAAATCTTCATATGGCCAAGAGCCACGACACACACATATGTGCATGTTTGAAACATCTCCCAGGCTGAGCCTCCCCTGCTTTGTGATTGGCTGACAGAGCCAGTGCTCCGCAGTCCTGGCTGCTGAGATTCTGAGGAACGTTTGCGGTTCAGCTGCTGAGACTCAGGTGCAATGAGCCAAGCCACAGGACCAATAAGCTAGCAGAACTGGCCTCTCCAAAAGCTGCCCTTGAACTGCCCAAGAGCCACAAGTGGTCCCCAAGCCACAACCTGCCCACCCTTGGTCTAGTCTCACTTCCTGAGTGACACATCCATAGAATTTAACTTTTTTTGCTGTTGCTAGAGTAAAAGCCATCTACTCTCAAAAATCCTCTCCCATACAGGTATTTGCAGTTGGAGACCAAGTCACTTCTTAACCTACTCTCAGATAAATGAAATAAGTTTCCTTCTGCTTTCTAGCTTTCACATAGTAACTCCTTTCCAAAGCACCCCCTCCCCTGCCACACTACAGTCCATCTTCTCATGCAACCTGCATCTGCGGACAGCCATCTAAGCCGCTCTTAAACCAGAGCTGGGACAAGGGAAGGGGTTTCAGCGCGGGCAAGGGGCCAGCATGCCTTTGCCAAATGTCAGAAAAATTACAACAGCAGCAAAATCCAAAGAAAAACCAGCCAAAGGAACAAAGGCTAACGAGAGAGAAAGAGAGAGAAACAAACAGAAAAACCCAAGGAACAAAATGCAATAGAAAAGAAGCCCGTTGACGCAGAAGAGAAAGAGAAGCCAGTCTATGGAGGGTCTGGAGCATTGGAAACCAAAGTGCTCTCTCTGTGGGTGAGGGAGTGCGCCAGGAAGGGGGAAAGAGGGAAGAGAGAGAAAAAAAACCCAAGGGAGCAAAATAATACCTAGGCATATCCGAATCAAGAAACTGCCTGCAAAAACACAAAACAATCACATGGTTAGTGTGGGTTCATAATGGACGGCAGCAGCAGCAGTGGCAGCAGCAGTTTCAAAGTGAAGCGATTCAGAAGCCTAAGGCCTAGGCCTATGTGCAGCCCACCTGCCCCTGCATGCCACGCCAAGCTGCAGTAGGCCACAGCAAAGTGTCTGAGGGGTTCCCTGCACAAATGGGCCCGAGGGAGCATCGGGGGGATACTGGGGTAGGAGGGCTGGGACTGCCTTCATGGGAGAAACACTGGATGTTGCAGCAGGGGAGCTGTGTTCTGACAGGATAAAGGGAATAACAATTCTGGTGATGAAGGGTGAGCAAGAAGAATTCTGCCAGCTCAAACTAGTCTCATTCCAGGTACTCTGAACCTGGCAGAATCCATTTCCTGGTGGGAAAAGGAATGTTTCATAAAACCTGAAGCCTCTCAAAACCCTGGTGCACTATAACAGGAACTGATTATGCATCTGCACTGGGGCCCACAAACCTGGAGGACCTATGCTCCCTGGTGCAGGTGAGTCCTCTGCCATTGAGAGAAGGGATGGTGAGGGGACATTCCATCTGCGCCAGGGCCCATTTCTACCTAGCTACACCCCTGCCTTGATGGCAAGAGTGTTTTTGATGGCCCTATGGGATCCACAGCAATTAAGAGTTTCCTGGTTCGGAAATCCTGGTTCAGTGGAAGTCAGTGGGGACTTCAATGAAGCCAGGAATTTACCCTCAGTGTTGATGCTAATTCTGAGATTGCAGTGAGGTGGGGGAAGCAAGGGACGGGAAGAAAAGGGCCCCATGGCTGCTCTTGGTGATGGCGGCTGAATGACACACGCTAGCAAAGCAGGGAGGCAAAGTGGTTTAGGAGGAGAGTTGGATGTGTCCTGCTCTGTTAGCTCTTCTCCCCTCCTACACTATCGAGGACCAAAGTAAACATTACATGCCCATTACATGCAGGATTGAAGTACGGGGCTTTTGAATTCAGGAAGAGGTTTTCCTCCATTGTCCTCTTTCTCCTCAGCTGCTCCAGCCCCTTTCCTTTTCCTCCTCCTTCTATCCCCCTCCTTCTGCTCACATGGTTGCTGACTCTGTGGTAGTATCAGAGGTAACAAGGCAGTGACACAAGATTCCCATCCATGCCAGACAAAAAGGAGCGGCATTTCTGCACCAGGCATAGGCTCTGGGAGGCAGAGCCAGATACAAAGCTTCTTTCTTTCCCTTGGCAGATGAGCTGGCATGGGTCCATAATACTCCACCCCCTGGCTGAAACCTTGAAAAGCTCCCTTCAAGTCCCCTGCCCAGGAAGACACCTTCTGCTACCCTGCAATGATCCAGTGAGGAAGATGCTGAGGGGACACTTCCCAGCACAGTTCTCACCCATCAAACCGAGCTGGACTGAGCACCACAGACCAGGGCTGCACACCCCAGAATCTAATGGGCCAAATCCGTGCAGCTTCTCTAGTGTTTGTTTATTTATGTGCTAGATCCCAAAGTGGTGTAAATGGGCGTTGCTCCACTGGAGTCTTCAGTAGCTGAAAATCAGTGTAGTTGCATCTTGCTTTACACCAGGCTCAGGATCTGGCCCTAGTTAACCACCTATATTTTCTTTCAGATCAATTTACTACTTTTTTACTTGAAAAAAGAAAAAGTCTTTTGAATCCCAAGAGAACTGCTTAATTTCCCCTGGCATGAGCCCCGGCTCTGTGTGCACACTGCTGTCTGACATATACCCTGCTCCCAGGAGCAGTCACCTCTACGGCTTCAGACAGTTCCCTCCACAAACCAGCCTTGTCTATCAGGTTTCATGGGTGCCTGGCAACTCCCCAGCAGCAGCTGCTGCTTTCCACAAAATCCATGTTATGCCCTGCCCTGCCCACTCTCCTTTGCTGTTCATGGATTCATTCATACTATGGGTGAAAACAGTATAGTTTTAACCACCTTTAACCACCCTTGGTGGTCATTTATGCATGTTTCGGGGTTGCATAGGGCACCAATACAGCCCTGCAACATGCATAAATAACCACCAAGGGTGGTTAAAGGGTGGTTAGCATCATGTCTGTTTTCACCCTATGTCATGCCTCACCACCTTTCTCCCTCTCCCCCATGTGGGAGGGTTCTGGGGCTGCTCTGGGGCTGTTTTCAGATGAATGCTCCAATGCTGGCATTATTTGTAAAACCAGCATTGTAGTCACGTGGTTTTAATCAGGATTCACTGTTCAGATGATCAGTCATGACGATATTAATAATGAATCCAGTATGGCAGTCTGAACGCTTATTCTGGTATAGGGATCACAAGGAAGACTGCATCAATCCCATGGTGCACTGCAGCTGAATTTCTGCACCTTGGGGAACTCTGACCAAGAGAAGAATGCCTCTGCTAGAGATCGGTCCTGTCATTAATTGTCCGGGATGTACATTTCTAGAGGGGATTCTGTATTTGTGTAGAGAGCTGAGACAGTAGGGCAGTTGCAAAGGGAACTGGATTCTGGTACATAGACAGCGCAGTTGAATTCCAAAGCTGCCTTCTCCTCTTATTTCAGGGAGTACAATGGATTGGTGGGGATGCCGGTGCCCTTGGAGATGGAGGTGGCAGACATATCCACTATTTCCAGCTGCCCCCCTCCCCTGCCTCTCATCAATCTGAATGTTTGGTGAGGGACACTAAACAGAGGAGCAATAGCCCCTGGTGCTGGGTGCCTCTCCTAGCTGCTGTGTGGGCAGCTGTGAGCCCCTCTCCTCACAGCATCCTTGCTATGCATGACACTTACTGGCATGGGTTGCTGGAGCAGATGCTTGTGTTGGATTCCATCTGTTGCAAAGTCAGAGTGGATTAGGAGGCAGCATGGGTAGCATTTTGTCACAGCCTTCTCTGTTGTAAATCCCTACTCGTGACTTTTTGCCACCCAAGACTGCAGAATATCACAGAGACATTGGGCACAGGGGATGTAATTCTATCTGCAAATCTCTGGGGGCTTAATACCCATTTAGTCATTCGCACGACCATTAATCCAACATTATTTGAAACTGATATAGATAAGTCCTTAAATCCATGTTGAACAATACCAGTATTAAACCAGGAAGCAAACAGGAAGTAGGCACTATGTAAACCGGCATGCCTGTTCAGACGATCACCTACAATCTGGATTTAGAGGGTATAATACTGGTATTACAATCGTCTGAAAACAGCCAGGATGTGCTCTGTCCTGCAGAGCATATCTGGGGAGAGAGCACAGGGACATTAGCTGCTTCTACTGGGTGGAGGTAGCTGGTTTGCAGAGCAGATTAAATGAGGTCTCAGAGCAGAGGCAGCCTCATCCCAGTAGCAGAGATGGAGAGGAGAAGCCAAAAGGCAAAGTGGGGAATAAATCCATCCAGCCTCCTGCTTGCCATTCTCTTAATGCCATGTCTCACAGTGTCTGGAAACAATATTGATGCCCCCCTGTGCTGCCAGCATAGACCCCCACACACCTCACTCATGTGAGTTACAAGCCCCACATCATTCTAGTCCCCTCACTCCCAATCTTCTCAGAAACACATTCCGTGAAAGCATCACCACTCAAAACCCATAAAACACCCAAGCAGCTGGTGCTGTTCCCTGGTTCTCCTCAGAAGAGCGGCCCTTGCTGCACAGTGAGTGGGACCGGAGACCTTTGAGAGAACTTACAGAACAGCTACTGGCCCATAGCAGGAGGCCAGAGTTCAGACATGTCTCCCTGGGACCAAGCCATAAGAATTTCGAAGACCCCAGCAGAAACACAACAGCAATTTACCACATATTCTCACATACACCTAAATTGGAGACCTTGCTTTGGACCCAGAGGGGTTGGAGAACAGGCAAGGGTGAGAGTCTCAGCATCTGAGTGAAGGGGGCCGGCTGCATCTCTCTCCCAAGCCCTCCTAGTTTCTGCTACATGGTGTCGCTTCACAGCCAAGCTGTGGTATGTCCCAAACCCTGGGCCAATGTGAGCACAGGGCTGGGGCAGTCTCCTAGAGTCAAAACCCCCATTCCTACTGGCCTGAGCTGTGAGGGGGAGGTGGATATTCTCAGTCTGGGCTGAGCAGATGTAAGAGAAATCTGGCTTGGGCACCTAGGATGGAAACTGCCAGCCCAGATAAGGATCCTGGCCCTGAGGGGGCATTTGGGGGAAGGCACTATGAGCCCTTTGGCTTTGCTGCCCTTTCTGCTCTTCCTTCCTTGCAGGATGGACACCCCGCCACCTCAGCATGACTAATGCCTATCATCACATGTGCTGTACCGAGGGGCCAGACTCTAGAGAGGTTCCCATAGATGTGTGAAGCCCTTGTTGACCTACAGGGATTCTGTCTAGCACTCCAGGTTAGGAGAGCACAGTGTGCCGGGGGCAGTACTGGCCAGACCCACCGATCATCCTGGGAGGGGCGGATGTATCCCGACGACAGGATGTTCAGGGACAGGATGTTTGGGTCAATGAGAGACTCGTCTCCTTCTGGGGTGTTCCGGATCCGGCCTGCAAGCAAAGGACATGCATGCTCAGTTCGGGGAGAGGCAAAGCAGGCCAGCAAGGTTACATTTCCAAGTCCTAGAGCAAGGCAGCACTCCAAAGTCAGGATGCCCAGGGAATGAAGCACTGTTTCCTTCTGCCCATCCCCACCCTCCCGTCCTGCCAAGGGAGAGCTCTATGCCAGACCAGATTGCTGAGGAACGTCTCTCTACACAGGGGCTGGACTGCAGCCTACCCCAGCTCTGTGACCCACTTGCCTTCACACAGCAGCCCAGCTCCAGAGACCACTGCAGCACCTTGGCCTAGTACTTCCACCTTGGAACATAATGTGCCCCAGATTGTAGGGTCAGAGCAGCTTCCCCTGCATGGGGTTTGTGATGCAGCCTGACTTTCCCAGGGACCCCACTACCATGTGTTGTTGTAAGGAGAGAGAGTTCTATCTGCCTGAGTGGGCCGCAAGGCAGGGACCCTTCTGAGTGTACTTCAGCATTCAGGCAACAAAGTTCTGGGACCTCCCCTTGTGCTGGGGGCCAAGCTACACTGCCTTCCTCGATGACAGCAGGGGACCAGGAAATACTCAGTACAGGCTGGTCTGGTTGCAGGGTAGGAGAAGCAGGAAAGAGCACAGAGCTGGGAGTAGAGAGGGGGGATGGAGAAGCCAGGTAACAAGTTCCTCTGAGAAGCTGCTCTACTTACCCACGACCAGCTCCCGCACTTCCTTCCAGCGGATGTAGCTGCCCGTCTCATGCACCAAGGTGACGGTGATCCGCCTCTGGATACCCTACCGGCCGCCAAACCAGGAGAGAAAAGAGGCTGTGGTTACAAAAGCAACAGTCCAGTAACCAGCCCCTTCTATGACCAGCAAGAAAGTGAGGAGAGCACGGGCAAGGAGGAGGGGAATACCTGATGCAGAAGGAAGGTGCCATGGCAGGGCATCCCTCCACGGTGATCCACAACAGAAGGGATGTAGCTGGAAAAGAGAAACTTAGTGAGACAGGGTGGGGTGGCTCCCCCACCTTCCAGAAACAACACCCACAAAGCAATCCCTTCTGAGCACAGGAAAAGAAGGCTACAGGGCAACAGGTATATCAGTGTGAAGAATCAAGCTGGGGTGAAGCTTTGCAGAGAGAGAGACCCAAATGCAGAGCTCCATATCTTCTAAAATTATTTTTCCAAATTCTGCAATCGGGAAACCCAAATTCTGTGAGCAGAAGAAACTATGCACATTAACTACATCTGACAAACAAAGCAAATTAATACCCCAGCATGCCATTCCATCAATTTTGGGACTCTCCAGTCTTAAAAATAACCACAAATACTATATGCAGATATATCAATCTAAACTGCTCCTATTTGGTAGCTGTGACAAAGACCTGAGATTCTGAAACACATGCCAGCAATGGACATACCAGCATCTGACAAGCTTGTAGTGATCCCTTCTTGGGCTCTAGTGCTGTGATGTAAGAGGCAATTTGTAAGAATTTGGCCAAATACCAAATTCTGCAAAAACATCTGCAATTACAGCATTGCAGAATGCACAGAGTCCTCTCCCAGACACAACGTCAAGTTGGGAGTCTGTGATCACTTGCTTGAGTTAGTCGCTATCACTTATTTACCTGGCATAAGCGAGGCCCTATCCCTGCCTGAAAGTTGTCCATAAAGGACCATGGTTTTCACAGATTTGCTGTCGCCAATGATCTGAACTCAGGCTTTGTTTTCAAATGGGGTCTTTCTTTCAGGCATTCCTTATTGGCAGGCACTGTATCACTGGCACACAGTTCCTGGTCCCAACTTGGATAGCCTAAAAGGAGTCCAGTTAGGCCAAGGGTGGGGAACCACCAGCCCATGGATGGTTTTTATTTGGCCCCTTTCCGATTCCTAGATCTGGCTCGTGGTTTCAGTCCCTACCCTCAAGCACTGAAAGAGTGAGCTTAGGGGAGGGGAAGAGAGATAAGGGCATGCACTCAAGGACAGGGGATGGATCCATGGCACAGATCCACAATCTGACCCCTCTCCTCCCCATCCTCATTCTGATCACATCCCTTAAGTACCCTGGCCACTGCTTCTATCCAGCCCACAAAGCTTGTACTAATTTTCAACCTGGCCCCTGGGAGGGAAATGTTTCCCCATCCCTGTATTAGGTGGTTGTTTATTATTCCAGAAGGTTCTCAGTTGAATCTCTTCTGTGAAGTACAGAAAAAACTACTGCTAGTGCTAGGCTAATGTCAAGAGCATGTCTGGTCAGAATGAATGAATGAATCTTTATTTGTATTAACCAAAAGTTATAACAAAATAGACAAATACAATTAACTTAAAACCATCAATAACAGGACACACAAACAGAATTCAAAAAACAAGTTATAACAAACTAAGGATAACACCGTAACACGATCAGTTAAACAAAAATCAACCTGTAGTCATTCATCTAGCTATTTTTTTTGCAAATTTGGGATCTAAGCGAACCCAAACTGCAGGTCAGAATAAACTTGTCAGGATTTACTCACCACGATCACTCAGGAAGCTTGTACTGTCCCAAGATAAATTCTCTCACCCAAATTGGTAAATTAGCGAGTCAAAGGTTTTCAACTCACTGGCAGAGCCCTCTGCACACAAACTCTATAGTCATGGGCACTGGAACAGCAGGTCCCACATGCAGCAGCTCCTTCTCCTGGAACAGCTGTGGCTAAGTTAACAGCTGCAATTTAATGATTTGCTCTGACTCCATTCTCTCCCTTTTTTAAGTGGGTCAGTGACTGGCTTGTACAAGGGTGCAATCCTCACAGCCCTTTGGGGACTCATTCCATTTAGAGATTAAACGAATATCCAACACAACAAATCTGTCAGTTGGATTTGCACTAGTTGATCTGGATATGACAAAGTGGACAATTACCGCAATCCATTTCCATTCATCAGATATATCTGTTTTGGTTCAGTCACTTCAGTTACTCCATTTAGGTTATTTCTGTATTTGGCTGCACCAAAATGAAGTCACCAAAATACTGGAATAAGTGCCTGGACCAAAATCCTGCCTGAATAAGCAATTATCCATTTCAGTTGTGGATATTATTTTGATAACTAGTCAAAAATGCAAATAATACACCTGGAACACCTCTAATCCCAATGTCTTTCCAAGAGAGTCTCATTTGCCTTTGGTAGAGATCACTTGCCATGGACCAACTAACAGGGTAACCCCCCTCCAGATGGCTCCCACAACAGAAGCTCCCATCCCCTGCACTTACTCGCCATTGGCCTCCAGTTCACAGATCTCAAAGAAGACCATCAGGTCATACTTGCACTGGCATGGGCCAGCACTGGGCCGCGTCATGGTGCTGAGTTTGGTGGCAGGCACTACAGCAAGAAGAAAGGAAGACTTACACACAGGAGCTAAAGGCAAACAAAGCTTGTGGTTGCAGGCTGACTCTTGTTGCACTGCACTACACTAGAAGGTAAGGTAAGGCACAATCAAACCCACAAGAAGTGGCTGTTTAAGGAACAGGTATGTGGGATGAAGAGAGTGAAAACCGAGAGCCAGCAGTGTCTGAAGATAACCTTTCACCCCTACCCAAGGAGAAAAAAAGGAAGAAAGCACCTACACCTACACACACACACGGCTCCACTCCCATCATGGAGCAGATTCCCATGTTTGAGTCTATGAAGCCAATGGGACAGAGTCTGAGTGAACATTTACAGGACTGGACCCATACGCTGCACAGGAGGCAAACCATGCACAGAAAGAGAAAAGCCATTATTGTTCAAACTGGACAAGAAACATCAGCCACAGAAGAGTCTGTGAGGACAGCACGGCAGTCACTGCAAAGCACAATGGTTCACAGCCCAGGGCAACTCTCTCACATGCTCTCTCTTTCCAAATTAATATCCTATTCTTTAATGGGTTTGAAAAATTCAGAGGCAGAAAACAGCCAAAATAAGCCAAACCTGTGGCCCTGATCCTATGAGTGTGTTTTGTAACTCATAAACCCCATGACTACATTGAAACCTACCTGCCTAGTGCTTCTTGGTGAGTAAGCAAGACTGGCTAATGTCAACACCCCTGCAGTGGAAATTAACTAGAGGCTAAAACAAAGAAAGGGCCTCGGGGATTTTAAAGGGTTTGGGAAACACTTGAAAGAGAGAATTCCTGAGAAGTGACATTCAGCATGCGATGCCTAGGCCAGGCAGACAGGGCAAAGTGCTTTCCATTAATTAATAATTAATTATTATTATTAATATAGCACCAGCAGTGTTCCTGGCGCTAGAACCAGATCTGAACTTAGGTAAGAACTTAGACCGGAAAGCTTCTAAGCTGAGCTAGCATTGCACACAGTTTTGATTTTATTTTATTGTGCATCTTCTGTATTTACTCTGAATCAATATTATCTGTCTTAACTCTTACATGAAATTTTCTCATTATAAAGCTTGTGTCAGTGTGGTTACAGGTACTGGATACTGACTGGGGAATTCTTGGTTTACCAACAAAGATGAGCCTAACCCATTTACTTTTCTGATCACCATGCAACCCTGAGACACAGGCGACAAAGGATTAATTCCTTACGAGCTGGCATATTCTGTGGAGAGTGGTACCCAGTGGTGGTTGTAAGCAGAGTATAACTGAGTCATGGCCAGTCCAGCAGTGCTTTGGGGGACTGCCAGAAAGAAGGGAACCCCAAAATCCCAGTCACATGTGTCTGAAAGAAACTGGATACCCTGGATTTGCATTGGTAGTCAGGACCTGCCCAATCAGGTCCTGTGTCTGTGAAGGACCATTTGGCGGGTAAAAATATTTTCCTGCACTCAGTGTGTCATCAGTAGAGTAAAATGTGCATGAGGGCCAGCAAAGAGGCTGGTGATTTTGAGTGCCTCACCTTTGAGGTGCCATAAAGGATCCAGATTTTCAGACAACACTGAGCATCTGAAGTATGGTGGCCAGATACGCACATTTTAGAGGACCGTTTTGAGAAATACAGGTTGCAGGGCTGCACTGGAGCCAACCTGTATTTCTCATTGGAGCCAATGCAGACCTGCAGCCTGTACATCTTGTAAGTGTCCTCTAAAATGTACATATCTGGCAACCTTAATGTGAAGGCATCTCAGGTGAAGCATGCCAGCTTGCATGCCTGCACTGTGACAGGACCACTGTTTGATATTCTGCTATGAACAAATATGGTTTCTGTTAGAGCTAAGATTGAAAATAAAGTTGTGATTTAAAGTGCTTATCTATCCAAAATACAGTACTGTTTATTGTTGTTTATGTGAATGTGATAGTATCAGGCGTATAGATCATATGGGCAAATATGGGCACTATTCATAGACATTTGAATGTATAAAAGACACTGGAGAGTATTGACCCTTTAAGTCTAGCTGCCTTGAGGTAACCATAACCACACCTACACCATGGACATAAAAGAAGAAAGAAGATTCTTCCTCAGGAAGAAGAGTCAGTTTAGAGCCTAGGTTCTCAAACTGTGGGACAGGCCCCCCAGGAGAGGGTGCAGAAGTTGCACAAGGAGTGGCGAACACACACACTGACCTTGGGAGAATCTTCAAATAATGGGTTGGCAAAGGGGAGAGAGAGTCAAAGGCCAAAGGGGAAAGAGAGGGCAAGCAATAGAAGGGTGGGAAGTGGGAGAGGAAGAGAGGGTGTATGGTGTGTGAGGGGTCGGGGCTCAACTACAACGGACAAGTGGAAGGGGGGTATGGTTCAAAAATAAGTCTGAGAACCACTGGTTTAGAGGGGAGCCTCTCTGGAAGACAGATGACTCAGGGCTCTGCCTGGATTCCACTGGGATTGTTCTGTGGTGCTGGAGAGGACATATTTCAGTGTTAAATGCTGGAAACCTTCCTCTGCTGCTGCTGGGAAGGAGGGTGCAGCAAGGCAGCAGAAATTCAAACTATACTGGGTACTGTGAGGATTCTGGCCTTCCTTTGGGAAGCACATTCTATATTTGCCATTATGTTTGGCAATGCAGCTGTTGAGACAGTCCTTATTGATCCGTAGCTATATATAAGTTGGTGTGCCCCATCACCTTTGGGCCAGGATCAAATGCAATAAGGAAGGCCATTTTGAAACACTGGCATTTGATTGAGAACATTCCAGGCTGTAAAAAGAGATCTGTGTTTGCATATATAAGGACTAGATCAATTAGGGACATATTAGTCCATTCAGAGATCAAACGCCCTCTAGTTCAACTAGGGAGCATGTTACCTTCAACATCTATTCCATTGACACATTTTAAATGTGGGAGGTGCACAGTGTGTAAGCTTAGTTTGTCTTTAAAATCCATCCAACTATGGGGAAGAAGTATAGAATTAAGTATTTTTCCACTTGTCAATCCACAAATGTGATCTATTTAATTTTGTGTCCTTGTCATTTGATTTATGTTGGTTTAACTTCAAGAATGGTCAGAAGCAGGATTACTGAACACTGGCCGTTTTTACATGGATGCTCCCCCTCTCTCAGTGTTTGGGTGGGTGTGCGTGGTGGGGGTGTCCGTGTATAAGGCCGGTGGTGGGTGGAGGGATGGGTGTCCGCTCGATGTTCACCTGTGTGAAAACTGAGCGGGATGGTTGGGGGTGCGTGCGTGCACACTCCCATGCAACACCCACCTCCACTCATCGCACACCCATCTTCACCCATGGAGCCCTTCGGAAAGCCGTGGGCTAAACACCCGTCCCCCCACCCACTTCCGTCTGTGTAAAAAGGGCCACTGTAGTAATATCAGGAGGAAAGTGAGTAAAGAGCCTTTGGTATCCCACTTTGTGACAGAGAATCACAAATGTGAAGATCTAAGGTTCTTATGGATAGAGATTATTTCTTCCAGTTTGAGGAGCATGGGACAGTTACAGAAATGAAAGGTTTTTTTTGATCCATAGTTTAAAAATCTTATTGCCATATGGTTTAAATGAAGAGAACAAATGGTCTGTGTTTCTGTAATCTCTCATTGTAGTCTGGTGCTTTTTTGGTCCTTGTGTAACAGTTACGAATGGCATATGTTAATGAGACATTGGTATCCCTCTACTAGATGGTGGATGCTGAATTTACTAATATAGTTAAATGTGTTTTAGACATTTTGGCTTTTTGTATTAGTCGATGGTCATATTCGTGACAGAGAACTTAAGACTGTTTGGATCACTGCATTGAAAAGAAGAGATCAGTCATATTCAATCAAGATACTTGATGTCTGCCCTCAGAAGGGTGTGGAACCAGTTCGGTTGGTTCGGCCCTGGAGACTGATGGAACCAGAGAGGTTCCAGAACTCTCTTAGGGAGTTACCCTCTGACCCTGATGGCCTGCCGCTCGATGACCTTGTGGCTTTTTGGAACATCTTGCTATCCGAGGCCATCGACCGGACAGCTCCTAGGCATCCGCTCCCGAGATGTCAGCAATGCATCACAGGCCTCCGTGTTTCACAGATGGCCTAAGGCAGCTGAAGCAGGAAGGGCGGCGGTTAGAGCAACGGTGGCGTCGGTCTCATGTGGAGGCTGACAGATTGTGACAGAGTTTGTTTACGAACCTATACTGTGGCTGTCAAGGCAGCAAAAAAGGAGTTTTTTGCTTCCTTGATAGTATCCGCGAAATCTCGTCCGGCAGAGCTTTTCCGGGTGGTGCAGGGGCTGGTTGGTCTGGCCTCCCTCCGCCTGGAACCGGAAATATCAGTTGCCCACTGTGACATGTTTGTTAAGTATTTCGCAGTTAAAATTGTTTGGATTCACCATGATTTTGACTCTGCATTTTTGGCATTATGAGAACCAGAGATTGTGGAAGCCCCACCTTGTCTGGTTTTCTGGGACCAGTTTCAGGGGGTGTCAGCCACCAAGATGGGGGATGTCCTGGGGGCTGTTAGAGCCACCTTTTGTGAACTTGACCCATGCCCGTCCTGACTGGTTAAGGCCAGCAGGGAGATGTTGGGGCCTTTGTGGGTGTGGTGAATGCCTCCCTTCAGGAGGGCAGGGTGCTGAGCTGCCTGAAGGAGGCAGTGGTGCGGCCCCTGTTCAAAAAACCATCGCTTGACGTTGACACCCTCGGTTATCAGCCCGTCTCTAAAAAGGGAAGGTTATTGAATGGGTGGTGGCTCAGCAGCTGCAGAGGCATCTAGACCATATTGGTTTTCTGGATCCTTCAAAGTCCAGTTTTTGCCCAGGTTATGGCACTGAGACTGCACTTTTGGCTTTGGTCGACGACCTGCGCTGGGAATTGGACCAGGGTCGATCGACGCTGTTGATTTTGTTAGATCTGTCGGCTGCGGGTGCTGGCTCAGCAGATCTGTTGGCTGCATTTAATACCGTTGACCATGAGATGTTGGTGGCCCGCCTGCGGGACCAGGTCGGGGTGGGCGGGATCGTTCTTGAATGGTTCCACTCTTTCCTGGTTAGGAGAACTCAGCGAGTGGTGCTTGGGGACTGCTTGTCATTTCCCCGGGACCTCACGTATGGAGTCCCGCAAGGTTCTATTTTGTCCCCTCTCTTGTTCAACGTGTACACGCAACCACTGGGTGAGGTCGTGAGACGTTATGGGGTGCGGTGCCATCAGTATGCTGATGACACATAGCTCTGTCTCTCTTTTTCATCCGACCCAGAAGTTTTGGTGCTTACCTGGTGCCTGGCAGCTGTGTGGGACTGAATGAGAGAGGTCAACTGAAGCTGAATCCTGACAAGACAGAGGTGATGCTGGTGGGTAAAGCGGTGGGTGTGGTGTCCCCCCTCCTTGAAGGGGTTTGTCTCCCGCTGGACTCCCAGGTGGCAGCTGTGGCGGGGAGTGCCTTTCGCCAGTTACATCTGGTACGTCAGCTATGGCCATATGTCTCAGACTCCGACCTGGCCGCCACCATCCATGCTTTCATTATCTCAAGACTAGACTATTGCAATGTGCTCTATGTGGGGCTACCCTTGGTGATGGTTCGGAGACTGCAGATGGTGCAGAATGTGGCGGCCCACCTTCTTATGGGGACGGGCCACCGTGACCACATTACACCAGTACTTCATGCTCTGTACTGGCTGCCTATAGTCTTCCATGCCCAATTCAAGGTGTTGGTTCTTACCTATAAAACTCTTAACATAAGAAGCGCCATACTGGGTCAGACCAATGGTTCATCTAGCCCAGCATCCTGTCTCCGACAGTGGCCAATCACAGTGGCTTGGGAGAAGCACCCAACAGGTCACAATGGGGGAGCCATTCCCTGTTTTCCCCAGCTCCTGTCATGTTCCCTGATCCTGTCTGGCTAATAGGGGCTAATGGACCTATCTTCCAGAAACTTGTCCAAACCTCTTTAAAACTCAGTTATAGTATTGGCCCTTACCACAGCCTCTGGCAGTAGATTCCACAACCCAATTATACGTGGAGTGAAAAAATATTTTATTTTATTTGTTTTAAACTTGCCATCCATGAGTTTTATGGAGTGTCCCATGTTCTAGTACTAGCTGAGAGGGTAAATAACTGCTCCTTGTTTATTAGTTCCACCCCACTCATGATTTTATAGACCTCTATCATATCTCCTCTCAGTTGTCTCTTCTCTAAACTGAACAATCCCAACCTACCAAGCCTCTCCTCATACGGAAGCCCTTGATCATTTTTGTTGCTCTTCTCTGTACCTTTTCTAGTTCAGCTATGTCTTTTTTTTAGATGAGGTGACCGAAACTGCACACAGTATTCCAGGTGCAGTCTCACCATTGATTTGTATAGAGGCATTATGACATCCTCAGTTGTATTCTCTATCCCCTTCTGAATAATTCCTAACATTCGGTTTGC
>QEPC01010777.1:812587-844975 GCA_003113815.1 Sphenodon punctatus
GTAAGATCCTGTTGCAGTTCCTCACAGTCTGCTCGTGTTTTAACTACCTTGAATAACTTGGTGTCGTCGGCAAATTTGATCACTTCACTCTTAACACCCTTTTCCAAATCATTAATGAATACATTAAACAGCACTTGTCCCAATACAGATCCCTGGGGCACACCACTTTTTACATCTCTCCATTGTGAAAACCGACCATTTAGTCCTACCCTTTGCTTTCTATCTTTTAACCAGTTTCTGATCCATAGTAAAACACTATCTCCTATCCCATGACTTTTTAATTTTCTCAAGTGTCTCTCATGGGGAACCTTATCAAATGCTTTCTGGAAATCCAGGTACACTATATCCACTGGGTCTCCCTTGTCCACATGCTTATTTACACCCTCAAAGAATTCCAACAGGTTAGTGAGGCATGACTTACCTTTACTAAATCCATGTTGACTCTTCCCCATTAAGCCATGTTTATCAACATGCCCTGTAATTCTGTCCTTAATGATAGTTTCCACCATTTTGCCCGGCACAGACGTCAAGCTTACTGGTCTGTAGTTTCCAGGATCACCTCTGGATCCCTTTTTAAATATCGGGGTTACATTTGCCACCCTCCAGGCCTCGGATACAGTGGCCAATTTTAGTGACAGGTTACAAATTACTAACAGTAGGTCTACGATTTCATATTTGAGTTCCTTTAAGAACTCTGGGGTGAATACCATCTGGCCCTGGTGACTTGTTAGTATTCAGTTTGTCAATTTGCCCTAGAACATCCTCCGTCACATTGATTTGTAACAGCTCTTCCAGTTCCTCGCCCACAAAGCAAGGATCTGGTGTGGGTACCTCCCCAAAATCTTGTTGGAGAGACGGGGTAAAAATATTGTAATAAAATAAAAATTAAAACAAATACTGGAGAAAGTTTTCTGATTGAGACCTGAGAGTGACAAACTGTTGGGAGCACTTTTGCTGATGGCCACTAGTTGGAACTGCAAATAGCCTATTAGCCTTCATTATGGAGGACATTTGAAGTAATTTGCCTTAGGTGGATACTTATTGGGACTCTGAGAGGTTTTATAAGAGCCCTGGATGGTAGCTACCACCAGAGCCATGTGTTACAATTGTTGCATTTAGCAGTGTGTGAAATTTTCTCCTTGGATTCATTGTGAAAGGTATGTGTTGCTTTGAGAATGTAGAGGAGGGGAAGAGCTGAGATGCTGAGAGGTTGCTTATTATACATAAGTAAGCTCTAATATTATTGTTGATTGTTGTTTCTAGTATTAAGAGATAGAAAGGTTTATCAAGAACCTCTTCCTTCATGAGATAAGAGGACTTAGATTTACTGCTAGAAATGGTAAAATTCATTTTAATTGTTTTTATGGATGTTTTGATTTCAGTTTCTTTTGCAGTTATTTACAGATATTGGTAATTTTGAAGATGTTGATTTCCCCCACCCATTTTCATATGTTTTGCAGCTAGCATTTGCCTTCAGTGGGTGATTTCAGACGTGCCAGGGCCAATTTGCCCCGGCACGGAATCACCCCTCTGATTCCCCACCGGGGCCACCGCGTAACATCGAACAGACGCGGTGGCCGATCCCGGCGGGGAATCCGGGGGGGGGGAGGGCAGGGCTGCGCGGCGCAACATGCGGCCGCACAGCGCCGCCTCCCCACGCTGCCCCGGCCGCCTGCCTTCCAGGAGACGGGCGGGCGCCGCGGTCAATTTGGCTGCAACACCCACCCCACCCCGGAATCCCGCCGCGGATTCCGGGCCATGGTCTAGGGACAGACGATACAGTCCCCTTCATCACGGGGGGGAATCTCATTCACCACGCAAATGGGGCCGGTCCCGCCAGGACCGCCGTTTGCATGGTGAATGTGATCCCCCGTGATCCACGGGGTTGAACA
Source organism: Sphenodon punctatus (assembly GCA_003113815.1). Lineage (NCBI taxonomy): Eukaryota > Metazoa > Chordata > Lepidosauria > Sphenodontia > Sphenodontidae > Sphenodon > Sphenodon punctatus. The sequence continues at coordinate 814,480 of QEPC01010777.1, forward strand.
TCTGGGGGGGAACTTCCATTCCCCCCAACAGACATTCTGGGATCACGATCACGCTGTGGAATTCCCCGTGGTTGACCGTGATCTCGTAACGTCTGAAAATACCCGCTGTCTACACTATGTGGCTGGTCATTGTTTATTTATTTAGTTAAATAAATATATTAACTTTGAGAAAGGGGGGGGATTGATCACCCTCGAAATGCATCTGGGTTTCTGTGATTTGTATGGTAGCATTTGTAAAGTGTTTTACAATTCTCTCTCTAGCTGATTCAGTCCTGCAAAGGGGACAACACTTTTGTCACCCAAGCTCCAGAGACTTCCCGCTCACAGACTCTTTCTCTCTGGGTTCACAAGTGCTTGAGGGCACAACATACTCAGACTGTGTTTCCCAGTGTGAGACGACAGAAAGCCTTCTTAGTAAAGAAGAAAGTTTACTGATTACATAAGCAAAGACAGTTTGAACGCAGAGTGGCAATTAAAACAAAAGTAAATAACGCAATCCTGGTCTGTACTGAGAAGGTCCCTAGTTAAGATCTTACCCTACAGAAAGTCCATGCGTTTGAATCCATTTCTCAGCCAGATGTAGTGAGGCTGGGCTTTGAGTCCTTACGCTAGTTAGAATCAAAGTCTCTTCTCTCAGTACATTGCTTCAACAGGCTAGCTGACAGGCTCCTGTCCTCCAGCTATAATCCAAGACTCAGCGAGTCCTAGGTTGAATGAGTTCCCAACTGACACTATTCTCTATGGGTTCAAATGTCCCTTATAAGTCCTTGGGGGGCGGGGGGGGTGGCGTAGGCCAGGGTGGTGGTGTAGGCCTCCTCCTCGCCTCTTCCTGCCAGTTTCAACCCCTCCCTCCTCTCTCTCCTTCCTCTCCTTTGAGGCTCACTCCGTCCGCCTCTACTCTTCCCTCTATCTCCGTGTTGCTGTTATCTACCACCACCACCCCCGACTCCGGCTCCTCCTTTCTCTCTGAGTTTGAGTCCTGGCTCACCTTATTCCTCTCTGATGACATCCCCACACTCATCCTTGGTGACTTAATATTCATGTTGATGCACCCTCCCAACCTTGCATTGACTCCCCTGTCCTCCTCCTTCCTCTTCTCTCTCCGCTCAGGATCTTGCTCTCTTATATTCAATTTTGAGTTGTAAGTAAGCAGGGGGAAGAACAGAGGAGCGACCTTCCCTATAATACTTGATACAGAGAGATCAACTTGGCTTTGGCTTGTCTACACTCACGGTTGAACCAGGCTTTGCTCTTTCTTGGATTACTAGTAACCGAAGCAGCTGTAAATGGCAAAATGTGTTGGAAAATAAGAAAACTAAGTTGATTATATGCTTCAATTGCCTCTAGACTATCAAGTGACCTAATTAACAATTCCCTTAACTTATAGCAAGGCTGATCAGTAAACATAGTAAAAGGGAGCTGGTCAGAGCTTTACTCCATTTAGGGGATCTATGCTTGCCTAGATTAGATAGATTTGGGGTATTGTTAATAGTACCAGACATCCTTGCTGTTGGTAATATCAAGGAGACAATTAGTGGCAAATGGTCTCAAACTGAAGAAGGACCGATTGCAAAATCCTTTATATAATTCAATACATTTGATGAAACCGCAATATAGTCCACCACACTTGAGCCAAGGGAACGGTGCTGGTTGGGGTGGTTAACGCGTCACTGCAGCAGGGGAGGTTGTTGCCTAGCCTCAAGGAGGCTGTGGTGCTCCCCCTGTTGAAGAAACCATTTTTGGATGTGGACGCACTCGCCAGCTACCGACCTGTCTCTAACCTTCCCTTTTTAGGGAAGGTTATTGAGCAGGCAGTCGCGATCCAGCTCCAGGGTATCTAGATAACATTGGTTTCCTGGACCCTTTTCAATCTGGGTTCCGCCCCGGCTATGGCACCGAGACGGCGTTGGTGGCCTTGGTCGACGATCTTCGCCAGGAGATGGATGCAGGATGTTCGACATTTCTCATCCTGCTAGATCTCTCAGCCGCTTTTGACACTGCGGACCGTGGGCTGCTGTTGAGATGGCTGCGTGACCTGGGGGGTCTGGACAGGACTGTTCTTGAATGGTTCCACTCATTCCTCTCAGGGAGAAGCCAGCGGGTGGTGTTGGGAGCTGAAACATCTTGCCCCCGGGCTTTATCCTGCGGTGTTCCACAGGGTTCCATCCTGTCTCCATTGTTATTTAATGTATATGTGCAGCTCTTCGGGGAGGTCGTGAGAGGGTTCAGGGTGTGATGTCACCAATATGCTGATGATACTCAGCTGTACCTCTCTTTTTCAGCTGACCCAGACCCTGCTGTCTCGTTGCTGTCCCAGTGTTTGGAGGTCGTGGCGGAGTGGATGTAGCAGAGCAGACAGAAGCTCAACCCCGATAAGATAGAGGTAATGGTGGTGGGGAGAGCGAGGGAGGTGTCGGCCCCCCTGATTGGGGGGGTGCACCCTCCTATAGCTTAGCAGGTTCAGAGTCTGGGGGTGATATTGGACGTGGATCTCCGCCTGGCGCGACAGGTGGAGGTAGTGGCGAAGTCCGCTTTCCGCCAGTTATATCTGGTGCGGAGGCTGCGTCCGTATGTCTTCGGCCTAGACCTGGCCTCCCTCATCCGTGCCTTCGTCACCTCAAGGCTGAACTACTGCAATGTGCTCTACTTGGGGCTGCCCCTGTTCCTTGTTTGGAGGCTGCAGCTAGTGCAGAATGTGGTGGCCCGACTCCTGTCGGGGACAGGCCGTCGGGAGCACGTAACACCTGTGCTCCGGACTCTGCACTGGCTGCCAATAGTGTGCCAAGCCAGGTTCAAGGTTTTGGTATTGACCTATAAGGCCCTTCACGGTCTGGGCCCCTTGTACCTCAGGGACTGCCTCGCCCTCCGCGCCCCAGAGCAGTTCCTTCGGTCTGCCAGGGGTGCCTTCTTGGAGGTCCCCCGTGTTAAGCGGGGAGCCACAATGGAGAGGGCATTCTCGGTGGCCGGGCCGCGCCTCTGGAATTCCCTCCCAGAGGAAGTTCATCTGGTCCCAAGTCTTTTAACATTCCGGAGAATTTGCAAAACCTGGCTGTTCGCACAGGCCTTTGGGGAGGGGGGTTTATCTCCCTCCACCCTTATTTATTGTATTAATCGTTTTAGTGCTACCCTGGTTTTAATTGTTGTAATTTGATTAGTGTTTTTAAAATGTTTTATAGTTGTATTTTTATATATATATATTTTAGATTGTTAGCCGCACCGAGCTGTTTTCAGGAGGGACGGGATATAAATTTGATAAAATAAAATAGATAAAATAAATAAACCTAAATATGTGAATTCCCCTTCAGGATCACTAAAGCCCGAACTATTAAGAATATGGAGGTGTTGTGCAGTGACTAGGTTGGCAAATCTAATCCCTGATGAATTGATATGGCTATCCTTGGATTTTCTAGGATTCAGAGAATCTGTCAATGAAGGAGAAGTAATGTCGCAATACCGTTCCAACATATCACCTTTTGGGCCTAATCTAGCGTTAAAGTCCCCAGCTATTATTAACAGCCCTGCTGGGTGCTTGGTTGACAGCTCTTCTACTAAAGTCTCAAGCTTATTCCAAACGTTATCCATTAAATGATCCTGCATTACATGGTGGAATGTATACTTTAAGAATAATTAGTGTGTGAGAGCCAATCTTTGTTACAAAGCCTACAGCAAGTGGTGGGAAGTGACTTCTGAAAAATCAGAAAGTTCCAGTTGCTCAGTTATGAGACAGCCCAGGCCCCCACAGGGGCGACCCCATAAGCTATAAGAGATGGCAGGGGTGTAATATGCCTTGTAATTGGCCATTACCATTACTTTGGCCCACGTTTCTTGTAATTATAGACCAATTTGCCTTTTGAGCATTGTGGGGAAAATATATGCTAAATTACTCCTGAACAGATTATTAGCTTGGATGACAGATTCTAAAATAATCCACCAGGAGCAGGCAGGTTTTCAAAAAGGTCACTCCACAATTGAACTTTGTTTTATTCTGTAACATCTCATCCATAAATATAAGGCCCTTGATGGCCTTCTTTATGCAGCCTTTTTAGATCTTAAGGCAGCCTTCGATTTTGTCCACAGATCTATTCTATGGAGGAAACTGATCCACTCAACAATTGACAAGAGACTTCTTAGTCTCATTCAGTCCCTATATGCAGATTCTTCCCTAGCGGTAAAAGTGGACACAGAGGGCCATGTTACAGCCCCAATAGAAACCATGGTCGGAGTGACACAGGGGTGTGTTCTGGCCCTGGCCCTTTTCAACTTATTTAGCAATGATGCAATACCTATCATGGCGGATTATAAATCCCCCCAGCCATGATTAGATTCACGAGTGGTAGGCTGTCTATTCTACACAGATGATGTTGTCCTGCTTTCCCGCATTGGTCTAATTAGATAAATGAACATGTTTGCAGCTTATTGCAAGGACAATAACTTATCCATCAATTTTTCTAAATCAAAGGTGATCGTTTTTACCAACAAAAAGAAAAGTTATAGATGGGCCATAGAGGGTAACTTGTTACAGCAAGTTACAAGTTTCTAATATCTTGGCTTGCTGTTTCACAAGTCAGGAAAATGGACGGAACATCTTCAGAGGGTGACTCTGACTTCCAAGGGCTCAGCCCATGCTATTCAAAGATACTTTGTCAGGACAGGGAGATGTGCTATTACCCCAGCTATTCAAGTGGCTAACAGTAAAGTAAGGGCTCAGCTCCTCTATGGGGGCTGAACTCTGGGCTTCAGTCTCCTCCCATAGTTTAAATATAATTCAAAATAAGATTTTACAGCGACTTCTAGGGGCTCTGAGGGGAACACCATCAGCAGTCATCAGAGTGGAATTAGGCCAAAAGAGCTGGCATTTGGCAGGCTTTGAATTGGCCTTAAAGTTTTGGGTTCATGTAAATAGTGCCCAGAACTTTGAGCGCCTTAAATGCGTTAAGGATGATTCATTTATAAACCCATGGTTCCGGAATATGGGAAATTACTTATCCAAATTGGGATTCTCAACAATTTACTTAGCGCATAAGGTTCCGTATGCACTCCATACTGAGGTTCTCCAGAGGGCTCGAGACATCGACAGGCAGTCAGAATTGGGAAAGATTCGTAACTCCCCTCATATGGCCGCCTATCTGTCATGGGTTCCAAATTTGGGAAAAGAGAATTGGTCACCTACCTCAGTGAATTCTTTTCTTCCTCTGCTACGCAGACAGTCCTCCGGTTGGGTAGCTCTTCTCTTGACCGGCAGGTGGCAGAAGAAAATCAGTAGACTTTGCGCATGCGCCTCCTGAGCTACCCCGCCTCCTTCTCCATGAGTTCCAAAGCGGAGGACCGGCAGCCTTGTGTCGTTAAAGAGAACCAGAAACTGCCATAGGCCTAACTACAAGAACCTTAACACTTAACCCCCGATAATAGAACCTGGTTTGACCCAACAGGGATCAACTATTTGTTAAGGAAACAATAGGTAGCTGAGATGAATAGAGACTAACTGCTCCCAACCCATCAGTGCTGTTTTCTGGGTGGGGTCGGAGGACTGTCTGCGTAGCAGAGGAAGAAAAGAATTCACCAAGGTAGGCGACCAATTCTCTTTTCTCCCCCTGATGCAGACAGTCCTCCGGTTGGGATTTACCCAAGCAGTAGAGAACCTAAGGGAGGAAAGAAACAGCTCCAGGAGGCTCCAACACTGCCTGAAGAACTCTCCTCCCGAAGGCTGCTTCAGCTGACTGGTAAGTATTGATCTTGTAATGTTTTACAAAGGTGTGAACTGATGTCCAAGTTGCAGCTCGACAAATCTCATACGAGGCCCTTGCCTTGAAAGCATAGGAAGTGGCTGCTTCCCTGACAGAATGAGGCCAAATCTGAAGGGGAGGGACTCTACCCTTGGCCTTGTAAGCCTCAATTACAGTGTGTTTCACCCACTTAGATATTAGTGTCTTTGAGCCTTGGACCCCTTAATACTAGCTCGAATGTTAACAAAGAGCGCTGTAGTCTTCCGAAAACCCTGAATCCTGGACAGATAGATCTTAAGAGCGCGGTGCACATCTAGCGTATGCCACAGTTTCTCCCTCAGGTGCACAGGTTGGGACAGAAGGATGGTAACACCACCTCCTGGAATCTATGAAAAATTGAATTAAATTTAGGAATGAAAGCTTGGTTGAGCCTGAGAGTAACAGATTGCTTGTGAAAGATGCAAAAATTCTCTTCCACCGATAGCGCTCCCAGTTCAGACATCCTTCTGGCTGAAGTAACCGCTATCAGAAAAGCCACCTTTAGCAATAGCATATAAAGGGAAACCTGAGCAAGAGGCTCGAAGGGGAATTTGGTTAGAGCATCAATAACGAGGTTTAAATCCCACAAACGATACCTGTGGATGACCGGGGGAGAAAGATGCTTTGCTGCTCTCAAAAACTGACAGTCATGCCTGTGTGTCAATATGTTTTTATTTGATAGAGTACTCAAAACTGAATTTAGCGCCAAGACTTGCCTGGCAAGGGTATTATGCCTGAGCCCCTTATCCAGACCCGCCTGCAGGAAGTCCAGAACCTGTGGAATTGAGACCTTGCATGAGCTAGTCAGTGACCAAAGAGAGAAGATCCTCCAGGTTGCTCTGTAAGACCTCCTGGTTGCTGGCCTTCTGGCTGCCAAGAGAGTCCAGAGCACTGCCCCCGAATAACCCCTTCTCCAGAGGGCTAGGTGCTCAATTTCCACGTTGTCAACTTTAGAGCGCTGGCGGTCTCGCAGATCAGTGGACCCTGAGACAGAAAATCCTGACAAGGAGGAAGAGGAAAGGGGTTTTCCACTCTTAGCTCCATGAGGTCTGAAAACCAAGGGAGTCTTGGCCACCATGGAGTCACCAGTATGACTTGGGCTCCCACTCTTGATTTTCGCCACTGTCCTTGCCACCAGAGAAAAAGGAGGAAAGGCATAGAGAAGGCCCCAAGGCCACCTCTGATTCAAGGCATCAATGGCTACAGCTCCTGAGGTCTTTGATCTCGCCATGAAAGCCCCACCTTTGCATTTTCCCTGGTGGCAAAGAGGTCTATTACTGGCCTGCCAAAAATCTCTGTTATCCGCATGAACCCCCCTGTTCAGAGACCACTCGTGTGGATCTAACTCCTTAGCAAAATGTTCTGGATGGAACATTTTGCTAAGCTCTACAATGACGACAGTAGGGAATCTCTGCAGGTTGACCTGGCTTTCGACCTTGAGGATCTTTCCACTTGGCCCCCAGTCTCAGTGGCTGAAGTGGAAGTCCTGGTGGATTCTTTTTGTAACAACAAAGCCTCCGGTTTGGATCTCCTGCATATTGAGTACTATAAAACACATCGTGACTGGTGGTTTCCTGTTTTGGCGGTATTATTTACTGCCATAAATAAGGCTGGAAGAATCCCGAAAACATGGGATACAGCAGTCATTGTTCCGATTTATAAAAAGGGGGCCAAATCGGACCCAGCAAATTACAGGCCCATCAGTCTCCTATGTGGGGCTGCTAAAATCTACTTTAAATATCTATTGGAGAAATTTGTGGATTGGATGACGCGAGCAAAAGCTCTCTCGCCAGAACAAGCAGGATTTCAAAAAGGGCGCTCTACGATTGAGCAATGCTTTGTTCTTTACCATCTGGCCTGTAAGTATAGGGCCCGAAATGGTGCTCTTTATGTCGCTTTTTCAGATCTAAAAGCAGCATTTGATTCCGTGGATAGAACTGCTTTGTGGAGGAAACTACAGGCCTCTACTACTGATAGAAGAATTTTGGCCCTGATATACTCGTTGCATGAGCATTCTTCTCTAGTTGTTAAGGTGGACCATCAAGGTCACATCACTCCCCCAATTTCCACCTCGCTGGGTGTCAGACAAGGGTGTGTGCTGGCTCCGGTACGTTTAAACTATTTTATCGATGAGATAATACCGGCCATGGCAGATGCGCACTTCTTTCCATCAAAACTGGCAGATCGCTCTATTGGCTGCCTGTGTTATGCCGATGACATTGCATTGCTGTCACAGACCCATATAGGTCTACGACGACAGCTCCAGGCATTTGCATCCTTTTGTAAATCTAATTATTTAACCATCAACTACAATAAATCTAAGCTCTTGATTTTTTCTTCTAAAACCAGATTGTATACCTGGAATGTCGAGGGTCACCCAATTCAACAGGTAACTTCCTTTCGTTACTCTCTTTCATCGCACAGGCAGCTGGCGTGAACATGTTACTAGGGCCCTAAGAGCTGCACAGGCCTCAGCGCAGCCCATCTATAAACTCTTTGTAAAGCAGGGAAGATCAGCAATTTCTGCAGCTCTTCAGGTCTTTACCAGTAAAGTTAGGTCCCAACTTTTTTATGGAATTGAGTTATGGGCCCCTTTTCTTGGTCAGTCTGTCAACCAAATACAATCTAGGTTTCTTCGGAGCCTTCTGGGTGCCCCACGGGGGACCCCGCTCCCTGCTATCAGGGTTGAATTGGGACAGAAAGAATGGACCCAGGTCGCGGATTAATTGGCATTTAGGTTTTGGCTAAAGTTGAGATTGAATCAGGGCCCGCAACTTCTGATGGCAGTTAAAAATGACTCTTTTAGGACTCACTGGTCACTGAGGATTGAGAGTCGCTTGAAGGAAATTGGACTCTCACCAGAGTACTTGTCCCACAAGCTTCCTGCTACAATTAGGAAGGAAGTACTAATAAGAATGGAGGATATTGGAAGGCAGTTAGAGCTTGGTAGGATCAATATGTCTCCCCATATTAGGGATTATTTGAGGTGGACCCCAGATTTGGGCCAGCTTGCAGGTTATCTTCTGGTAGATATCTCAGGGAGAGCCAAGCAGCTTATATGCTATGCTCGCTTTAATGCCTTTCCCTCTAGTGTGTTTGAGGGGCGGATTCAAGGTATTCCTTTTAGTGAACGCCTCTGCCCCTTTGACAATCAGGCAGTTGAGACTGTGGGTCACATGGTGTTGGCTTGCCACCTATATGACAAGCCAAGGCAGGAGTATTTGCAGACCATCATGGAACGGCACCATGGGAGGTCAGATGCCGCTCTTCTGTCCCTCCTTTTGGACAGTTCAGATCCTAGAGATGTGAAAAATATAGCAGCTTTTTTGCTGCAAGCTTTTCAATTGAGGAAGTCTTTTTTGAACTTTCTATCTCCTCCATCCTAATTGGGTCCACTTTATGTTTTGATATGAGAGATTTGAGTTTATGCCTTGTAGGAATGTCCTTGCAACTCTCTCTAGTGACCAGAGCGTATAGACTGATTTTGGTTTTGTAACCTTTGGATTGTTTGTGGATTACTGACAATAATAATTTTTATTAGTTTTACTATTGTGTTATAGGTTTTATTTTGTATTTCCTTTTGTATTACTGCAATGGTCTCAGGCCACGCAATAAAAAGTATCTATCTATCTATCTCCTTTCTGCTGAGCCAATCCGCCTGACAACTGTCTGCCCCTCAAATGTGTAAGGCCTTCAGGGAAGCCAGGTGAAGTTGGGCCCAATTCAAGAGTTTCATGGCCTCTCTCTGCAGGGACAGGGACCTCGATCTGCCCTGATAATTCACATAAGCCTTGGCCATGGTATTGTCTGTGTAAACCAGGACATGTAAATTGAGAAGGTGAGGGGACCAGCGTTTCAGCGCCTGACAGATAGCTCTCAGTTCCAGGAGGTTTATGCTCCTGGAACATTCATTCAAAGACCAGAGACCCTGGGTTGACATTCCTTCCATATGAGCTCCCCAACCTCTGAGGCTGGTGTCGGTGGTCACCACCTTTCGGGAGGGCTCCATTAAGGGCATTCCCCTTGTTAATATTACTGGGTTTAACCATCAGGATATGCAGGATTTTAGGTGGGTGGGGATTAAGACCCAAGGATTTTCCCCTAGGGTGAGTTCTCTTTGAAAAGGTCTGAGCAGCTGCTGCAAGGGTCTGAGATTGCAGCAAGCCCACCGAACCTGGCGAGAACAAGAGACCATCAGGTCCAACAACCTTGCAGTGTTTTGAGCTTCAGCCGATGGCTGGTTGGCACCAGAAGAACCAGAGACCAAATTTTTTCCCGTCTCCCTTCTGGCACAAACACGGTGTCTAAGGCCATATCTATGAAAACACCCAGATGTTCTATTCTGCGGCATGGGGTCAACTGGCTTTTGGAGAGGTTCACTACAAACCCGTGGGAGCCCAGATAATTGATCACCCTGGAAACATCCACTGAAGCCCTCTCCTGAGATGGTGCCCTGATTAGGAGATCGTCTAGGTAGGGAAAAACATGAATCCCTTCCTTGCGGAGGTTCGCTGTAAACGTAATCAGGGTCTTGGTGAACATTCTGGGCGCTGATGAGAGACCAAAAGGCAGGGCCCTGAACTGCCAATGGCTCTGGTCGAAAGTGAACCTGAGCTATTGCCTGTGAGCTGAAAGGATTGGAATGTGGAGATAGGCCCCCTTCAGATCTAGAGAAGCCATCCAATCCCCTCTGGAAAGACTGACAGATGGAAAAAACAGATTCCATTTTGAATTTTTGTGGCCTTATCCACTTGTTCAGATCCTTTAGATCTAGAACTGCCCTCCATTGTCTGGACTTTTTGGGTACCAAAAAATTATAGAGTAGAGGCCTATCCCCCTCTTGTCGAGAGGAACTTCTATTGCCCCTATGGATGACAGCCTGTTTATCTCTGTGACCATAGAGTGATACTTTTGTGGATCTCTGGAGACTGGAGAGGGAAGGAATCTGCTCCCGGGGGTACCTCGAAGCTGTAAAACCCAAGCGTCTGAAATTGAACTTTCCCAAACGCTGGAGAAAAGTTGGAGCCTGCCCCCTATCTCTCCACCCCCCTGCGAGTCATGCCTGCTTGGCTGGCTGGGAGGTAGGAGGTTCCCGCTGCCTGGCACGGTCAGGTCTGCATTGCCGCTGTCCCCTGAACCAAAATAGCTGTCTTGAATATTCCCTATCTTGGGACTGATTACGCCTGGGAAAAGAGGAGGAGGCACCCCCGAATCTGAAGGATGGTGCCTAAAAGGATCTCTTTTTTGCTGCAAAATGCTGCAGCATTTTAGTTTTAGCCTTATCATTAGCATCCGCCAAGACCTTGTCTAGGCAGGAGCCAAATAACTTGAAACCTTTATAGGGGCCAGCCACAAGAAGATTTTTTGCCGTGGCGTCCCCGTGCCATGATCTTAGCCAAATTCTCCATCTAGCCACTACGGAGAGTGAACGTGCTGACCAAGAGAGGGTGTCTGTTGTGGCATCTGCCAACAAGGCAATTGCCAACATAATTCGGGAAGAAAGAACCTTTGACCTCTTCTCAGAGACCTTTGCATACTGCATCTCCTGTAACCACGACATCGTGGCCCTGACCACATAAGAGGACAGGATATTTATCCGCAGGGAGACGGAAGAGGCATCTAAAATCTTCCTGCATTCTTCCTCAATGGCCCTGTCTGAGGGGTCCTTAGGATAGCAGTCCCCTCTCTGTAAGGAACAACATCTGTCTCGCCAGAGAAGCAGCGGTCGCATCCACTTTGGGGTTTTTAAATAAGCTTTCCTTCTTCCTAGAAAAACTATAGAGGGTCTCTTGAGTTTTATTCATTCTGCACACTTTGGCTGGAGATTTCCACTCTGCCAGAACTATCTTTTCAAAGCCCTATCAAGAGGTAGACCCCCATCTCTACCCTGAACAGAGGAGATGAGTTGTCATTCATCCTCCTCCTCTGAATCAGATGACTGGTGTTTTGAGGGATTTTCCTCTTGGTGGAGAGCTTTAACCACCTGGGCCATCAATTCCTCTAAAAAATTAAGAGGAAATTGCCTGTCCTGATCCCTGCTATACTGGGGAGAGTCCTGCCACTCCCCTTCCTCAATATCAGACTGATGCTGTGGGGAGTTGAAATCTGAATCCGAAAAAGGAACCTGAGGAGCCGCTGCCCCAAGGTCTCCCCCGTCTCCTCTGATGAGCTGCTACGAGCAGAGGACTGAGGAGAGTTCAAGAGGCAGGAAATAACACCCCCTGGTGCCTGAAGAGGTCTTCCCGCCCTTTTTGTTTGTCTCTTTTGGGGTCTAAGGCCTCCGTCCCTGCACGGGGTTCCCCTTCTCTTTTTCCCTTGTCTCTCACATAGCCATGAGATAGACTCTATAATTTTCCCCATGGTGGCATTCAGGGCTAGAAGGGGTTCAGACTGAGTACCCAACGCCTCAGGATTTAGTAGCGCGGAGGCCGCCGGCAATTCTCCCTGCGAGGAGACCTGCAGGTGAACAAAAAGACCAGAAAAACCCTGCGTAAGTGCGGGAGCAGGAAAAAACCTGGACGAGACTCCCCCGGGCCCAGGACGGTCTTACCTCCTTCCTGGAGGTGGCATCCATAACACTCTCTTGCTCTCCCACCACGCCTGCGAGGGAGAGAATGAGAGCCGGTTAAAATCCAGCTCCTCTGAAGACTAAGAAGCAGGAGTAGAGGCCGGAATGAACTGCCTTACTGCCGCCACAGAAGGCTGTTCGGGACGGAGGAGAGCGGCGCCCGCGCAGACCAACCTTGTCCCACTTCTCCTTGCTCATAGGCTGCTGCGAGAGAGCCGGCCTGGGTCCTAGCGCCGCTGCCAGAGACGCAGCGCAAAAGAAAAGGAAACCCGTCAGTCCTGCTGGCAATTAAAAGAACTGCCACCGCTCGCTCCACAAAAAACTGACCTGCCGGTCCGAAGCAGAAGAACGAACAGGAGAAGGAGGCGGGGTAGCTCAGGAGGCGCATGCGCAAAGTCTACTAATTTTCTTCTGCCACCTGCCGGTCAAGAGAAGAGCTACCCAACCGGAGGACTGTCTGCGGCAGGGGGAGAAAAATGGCGGACTACTTAAGAGGCCAAACTTCCGCCAAGAGGCAAATATTTGATTCTTTGTGCCAGATTCAATGCTTTCCCCTCAAGTGTGCTGGAAGGGTGTATGAAGGGATTCCATTTTTGGACTGGCTGTGCCCTTTTGATAACCAGGCAGTAGAGACTCTGAAGCACATTATGCTGCACTGTCATCTGTATGACAAGCCAAGGGAAAAAATTTGGGGCCTGCTGCTTGATAAATTTCCGGGCAGAGCTGACTCCTTCTACTTGGGTCTCGCTTTAAATAGTCCCATCCCGCAGATCTTTATGGACATTGCCCAATTCTTGGTACAGGCTGTTTGCATACGTAAATGCTTTCTTGAGTTCAAACTCCCATAAGTTGTATTCGAGTCATGATACTGGATGGGTTTTGTTCACAAGGCTGCCTCAATTTCTTACTTACATTTCATTTATTTATTTGACTGTGTGTGTATAGAGGAGTTAATCCTTCTGTTTTGGCTATATTTTGATTTGTGTATATTCCAGTATTTTTTATACTGGAGCCTTTTAATACTTGTATTATTTAATACTTGTATTATTATATCTTTGTTTGAGTGTTTATCGTGCATTATTGTTTACTGCTCTTTGGCTATGACTGATGGTCACGCCTAATAATTTATTTATTTTTATATAACATTTTTTATTTTTTTCCCCATCAACATGTTAACAATTATTGCTTTACATTTATTTTTCAGGTTGTTTGACATCTTCCCTTGTTCGTCCCCCACCCCCCCATCAACAGCGGTGTTCTTTATCTCATCTGTCTGCTAACCCACCCTTTCTCTTTTTTTCCAAGTTCAACTCTTGTCCATCCAGTCATAACATATATTCAAACAGGTACGTACGCTGATCCTCTTCCGTATCTGGTCTTTGCATCAGTTCCAAACATTGGAACCACTTGACATTAAAGTTTTTTGTCTTGTCTCTTATGGTCGCCGATGCTTTCTCCATGGAGAATAGGTACCACAGATTGTTCACCCAGGTTTGGGTGCCTGGTGTTTTTTCCTCAATCCAGAATTGAAGTATCGCCTTGAGAGCTGCTGCTATCAGTGTGGTGCAAATAGATCTTTTATTTTGTAAGAGTGGTGTATGTGGATATATTCCAAGCAGTGCTGTCTCTGGTCTAAATGGTAATGTCACTTTCGTTATCTTCTGCATATTGTCCCAGACCATTGACCAGAACGCCTGTATCCTGGGGCAGTCCCACCACATATGCATGTAGGTCGCCTTTTGTCCACACCCCCTCAAACACTTATCTGTACCCTTACCCCTGATCCTGTACAATCTGCTTGGATCCAGGTAATAGAACATTATGGTTTTGATGATGGGCTCCTTTACCTCTAGGGAACCTGAACATTCTATCATGTGCTGCTTGATCTCCTGTTTTTGCCCTTCTTCCAAGTTCCCTCCCAAGAGTTTTCCCCACTTATTTAAGTATTCTGGTTCCTCTCTATACCAGTCTTTCTGTAATGCCCTGTGCCGTCTCGCCATCATCCCTTTATTTGTTCCTTTGGAAAAAAGTTCTAGTTCGATGGGTTTCTGGGGCCTGGTGTAGTGCGCTATCAGGTTAGGCTGATTAACCTCCCCCCTTAGCTGATAATACTGTAGGGTGTTGATTGTCTGCTGTATTAACCCTTGTATATCCTCTCTAGTCATGAATTGGTCCCCCCTAAACAGCTGTGAAATTTTAGTGATCCCCTTTCCTTTTAATTGTGTCTTTAACTGAACTGCTATTTCTTGTTTGGTCATACTCGCATTGTCTATCAGTGCCGATGGCATGGCTGTTCTGTGTATCCCTATTTTCTGCCGTACCGCTGTTCATGTTGCTTAGGCCTCCCCTGCAAAGGGGTTCTTCTTCCACTCCTTGTTATCCTTTTCCCCGATGTCTGTTACTATATGCTCAAATTTATTAACTTTTAGTATCTCCTTCTCTACATTTACCCAATGTGTGTCTTTCTGTGGAGTGTATCAGTCTTTGATTGCTCTAAGGGAAGCTGCTTTAAGGTATAGTTTTATGTTTGGCATGTTTACCCCTCCTTTTTCTTTTGGTCTTTGTAAAATCTCTTTTTTAATACGCGCCTTTTTATTGTTCCAGATGAATTCAAGCATGATTTTGTCATGCATTTGGCTGAATATTTTGGGTACTTTAATGGGGAGGGCAATTATTCTATATAGTATCTTAGGCAGCAATTTCATTTTGTATACGTTAATCCTACCCAGCCAAGAGGCTGTGATGTTGTTTCATGCCTCTTTATCTTTTTTAATTCGTGCTAGGGCTTCTATGTAGTTCTCTCTATATAAGTCTTTGGGGTCCCTTGTTATCTGTATTCTTAGGGTGATTTCAGACGTTACGAGATCACAGTGAACCACGGTGAATACCCACCTGTGGTCACTGTGCCTCGAACGTCTGTTTGGCGGCCGCCAGATGTTCGCCACGGTCAATACCCACACGGGGTCATTTTCAACCACGCTTCCCGGGCTAGCCGTGGGACTTTCCCGGGAAACAAAAATTGGTCACCTACCTCGGTGAATTTGTTTCTTCTCTGTTGAACTGGCAGTGATCCGCTGGGTAGCTCTGCGGATGACCATCAGGAGGCAGAAGAAAAAGAAGAAGCCTTCTGCGCATGCGTGGAGCTGCCCGCCATTTTAATCAGTCTTATATCCAAGCCGAGGCACTTCTCCACTTCTGGAATTACTTAAACAACAACATTAATGCGCTCTTCCCCAAATTATCGCACGGCCCAAGTGGGCGCTGGAAACTGAGGAAATTCAGAGAAAAAAAACGTGCTTCTTCTTATGTACCTACACTATCAACCATTCTATCTAATGGTTATTCCTAAGTAAACCTATATATATCAAAACATCTATAAATTTACTCATTTCATTTTTATTTTTTTTTATATACACCCCTGGAGCACCCCCTATCTTGAAGTCTGCTGTTTGACAGGGAGGGCCGGATCACTGCCAGTTCAACAGAGAAGAAACAAATTCACCGAGGTAGGTGACCAATTTTTGTTTCTCCCTCTGTCTCCTGGCAGTGATCCGCTGGGATGTACCCCAGCCCAAATACCTTAAGGGTGGGAACAAACAGCCCCGGGAGCCTCCAGGACTGCCTGTAGAACCCTCCTGCCAAACGCCGCCTCTGTGGATCTGAACAGGTCCAGCTTATAATGCTTAACAAAAGTATGCAGGGATGACTAAGTGGCCGCCCTGCACACCTCTGAGTATGATGCTCTAGATTTAAAGCGTAGGAGGTAGCTGCACTCCTCACTGAGTGGGCCCAAATCTGGAGCGGGGGGACCCTATGCTTGGCTTTATATGCCTCAATGATGCACTGACGAACCCATTGGGAAATCAGTGACTTGGAAGCCTTTCTTCCCCCATATGAAGGTCTAATGTTAATAAACAAGGCTGAAGTTGTCCGAATAGATCTGGTCCTTCTCAAGTAGATTTTAAGCACTCTCCTAACATCTAAGGTGTGCCATACTTTTTCCCTAGGGTGAGTAGGATTAGGGCAGAAGGACGGTAAAACCACGTCCTGGGACCTATGAAAAGTCGAATTCACTTTCGGAATGAATGCCTCGTCCATTCGAAGAGTAACTGACTGTTCACTGAAGAGGCAGAAATTGTCCTCCATAGACAGGGCTCCCAATTCGGACACCCTTCTGGCGGAAGTGACCGCTACCAAAAACACTACCTTTAGAGATAGCATGTACAAGGAGACATGCTTAAGCGGTTCAAAGGGAGGGCCTGTCAATGCATCCAGCACCAAACTGAGGCTCCAGGAGGGGCACCTGTGCACTACAGGAGGGGAGATATTCCTAGCTGCCCTCAGGAACTGAGTGATGTGTTTGTGTGGCAAGAACCTTTTCTTTGAAATGGATTGCAGGACCGAAGAAATGGCAGCTGCTTGGCGTGCCAGTGTATTCGGGCGCAATCCCTTATCTAAACCTTCCTGAAGGAACTGCAGGATGGTCTGAACGCGTGCCAAACATGGATCTAACCCCCTGTCCATTGCCCAAAGAGCAAAAACCTTCCATGTAGCCCCATAAGATTTCCTAGTTGCCGGCCTCCTAGCCTGCTGTAAGGTAGCCAATACAGCTTCTGAATAACCCGCCCCCCTTAGTGCCGAGCATTCAAGTGCCATGCTGTTAATTTTAGCATCGCGATGGAGTCGCACTGTAGAGGGCCCTGCAACAGCAAGTCCGGCGTAGGGGTAGGGTGATCGGCGTTTCTTGGCTCAGCTCTACCAAGTCCGAAAACCACGGCCTCCTCGGCCACCAAGGGGCAATGAGGATCAGGTGTGCTGCTTGCTTGATGATCCTTGCTATTACTCTGGATAGGAGGGGCGTCGGTGGAAAAGCATATAGCAACCCTTTTGGCCACCTGTGATTGAGGGCGTCTATTGCTTCTGAGTGTGCGTCCCTTGTTTTTGCCATGTACTGAGCTGTCTTCCAGTTCTCTTTCGTCGCGAAGAGATCCATCTCCGGATAACCGAACCTTGTTGTCAGAAACCTGAAGACCTCCAGGTGGAGGCCCCATTCGTGTGGATCTATTGACTGGCGACTTAGCCAATCCACTTGTACATTCTGTACCCCCTTTATATGAAGAGACTTTAAGGATCTCAGGTTGATCTCCGCCCAGGTGAACAGTTGTACTGCTTCCTGATGTAGATGACTGGATCTTGAGCCTCCCTGGTGATTTACATACGCTTTTGCTGTTATATTGTCCGTATACACCAGGACGTGTGCACTGCCGATGTCGTGGGCTAGACGTTGTAGAGCTAGGCGGATTGCTGTTAGCTCGAGGGTATTGATGCTCAGCTGCGATTGCTGCTGCGACCACAGCCCGTGGACTGACACCGTTCCCATGTGGGCTCCCCATCCCTTCAAACTCGCGTCTGTTGTCACGACCACCCTTTCCGGTTCCTCTAGAGGAACGCCCATCTGAAAAGTGGCTGGGTCTAACCACCAGGACATTAATCGTGGTAGGGTTCTTGGAATTCTGACCCAAGGGTTTTGTCCGCTGCTAAGTTCTCGCTGAAAAAGCCTCAGCAGCCGCTGCAAGGGGCGAAGGTGGAATCTTGCCCACTGCACTTGCTTCGTGCAGGAGACCAGGAGGCCCAACAGTTGAGCTAGGCTCTTTAGTCTTGCCCGTTTCTGGAACCTTAGAAGGTGGATTCTCTGCTGGATCTTGTCCTGTCTTTCTGTCGGGATGTAGGCGGCTCCTAAGATTGTATCTATGTAGACCCCAAGATGCTCGATCCTGTGAGACGGGATCAGGTGGCTTTTGTCTCGATTCACCAGGAAGCCGTGCATCCCCAGGTACTGTATGGTTCTGTCGATATCCCTCTGAAGCTTGGTGAGACTCTGCGCCCATAGGAGGAGGTCATCGAGGTACAGGTATAAATGAATCCCCTCCTTGCGAAGGTTTGCCACGAATGGAACCAGTACCTTGGTGAAGGTCCGTGGCGCTGATGACAGGCCGAAAGGAAGAGCCTTGAACTGGAAATGTGAGTTCAGGTAGATGAAGCGGAGCCACTGCCGATGAGGTTCCCAAATAGGAATGTGGAGGTAAGCATCCCTGAGATCCAGGGAAGCTAGCCAGTCCTGTTTTCTGATGGTGCGACATATCAATGTTACCGTCTCCATCTTGAATTTTTGGCTCCGGAACGACCTGTTCAGTCATTTGAGGTCCAAGACCGCTCGCCAAGACCCTGATTTCTTCGCAACTAGGAAAAGAAGAGAGTAGAGACCCCGCCCCCTCTGTTCTGGGGGAACCGATTCTATTGCCCCGATGTCTCTGAGCTGCTGTAACTCTTGAAGCATGGCTAGGTGCTTCTGGTTGCCTGATCTTGGGGAGATGATGAATGCTTGTGGTGGAGAACTCTTGAATTCTATCTTGTAGCCGGGGTTTACGCATTGCAGGACCCAGGCGTCGGAGACGGACTGCGCCCACTCTTCTGAAAAAAGTTGCAGTCTGCCTCCCACTTCCAAATCCACTGCGTAGTCATGCCTCTTGTTTTCGGGTGTTCTGTGTGAAAACCTTGGGCTTCTGTTTGTCCTGCCTGAAGTTGTGGCCCCTACCTCTTCTACGCGAGAAGAAACGTCCAGGTTATTCCTGTCTGTATTGACTATGAAACTTTCTACTCGAGCCATATCCAGATCCAGATCCCCCTCTGGGTCTGAAGCTGGAGCCACGAAAAAGATGTTTTCTAGACCCCATCTGTTGTAAATTCTTGTTTGGACTTATCGTTAGCGTCTGCCAATACTTTTTCAAGGCAGACCCCAAACAATTTAAAACCCTTGTACGTTTTTGGCTGTATTATCCCCCTCCCATGATCTGAGCCAGAGTTTGCATCTAGCTGAGATTGAGTTAGCCACAGCCCTGGCTGACCATAGTATCGAGTCCATGGTGGCATCGGCTAAGAAAGAAGAAGCCAAGTTAATTCTGGATGATAAAACCGGAGCTCTCCTATCTGAGATGGCCGGGTCCTGTGCTTCTTGTAACCAAGCCATTAGAGCTCTAGCCACGCAGGAGGAAATCACGTTTATTCTCACTGCTGTGGAAGAAGATTCTAGTCCCCTACGCAGGGCATTCTCAACTGCCCTGTCTGTTGCATCCTTAGGGTAGCAGTCCCCCTCCGTTGGGAAAACAGTTTGCTTGGCAAGAGAGACTGCGGCTGCATCCACTTTAGGATTTTTAAATAGGGGCTCCTTACGTCTAGACAGAGAATATAAAGAGGCCTGAGTCTTATTCATCCTCTGTCCTTTCTCAGGATGTTTCCATTCCTGAAGGATCAGCCTCTCAAAAGCCTTGTCCAAAGGAAAACCTGGGTCTTTCCCATGGACAGATGGGATATACTCCCGGTTCTCCTCTTCCTGGGAATCAGAGGATATTTCCTTGGCTGGTTTCTCTACTAATTTAAGAGTTTTTGTCACTTGTGGCATAAACTCCCCTTTACGCTGGAATGGAAAATGTCTATCCCTGTCCTGAGCCTCCTGGGAAGGGCCCTGAGTATCCAGGTCCTCCAAATCTTCCCACTCCACGTCTGAGTCTGATGCCAACTCTGAGGTGGCTTGGGTTCCAGGTCTCTTTTGTTGGGGCTCACTCTCACTCTCAGAAGACTGAGGTGATTCAAGGAGCCTGGCAGTAGAGGCCTGTAGGTGGCGCTTGGTTGCCTTGTTCTTCACTGAGCGTGGTCTGTCCCTGTCCTGGGCTTTTCCCGCTCTCCCCAATCCTGACCCCCCCTGCTCTAGGAGGGGCCTTCTTCGCCCCAGAGCCCTGGGGTAAAGCCTCCTGGGGGTTTCCCAGATCGATCTCTGTGCCCTGGGAGGGGGTAACAGGGGGCAAGTCGCTTGAGGGCCCACCCTGTACCTTTGCCAGGCGCTCCAGCACCAGTAGGATCTTGTCCAGCCTTGCCACCATGCCGGGTGCTTCTGTCCCCTCTCCTCCCTGAGAGGAGGCAGCCTGTTGGGCTTCCCCTGTCCCCGCTCCTTCCATGTCTGAGCTTGCTGCGCGGGCGGGGTGTTGGGAGCTTTTTAACACCGGCGCGGCCGGGCCCTAACCCCGCAGGCGGTGTAGGGGCCCAGATCGGGGGTAAACTTACTGCGATGGGGCTCCACGGCAACTAAACCGCTGGGGTAGGCCACAGCCTCTTGTCCCTGGAGTCCAACTGCTCCCCGGTTCCTGGGCGCTTTGCACAGCAACCTGGCGGGCCGATTAATGAGATTCCCTTTTTTGGGAGGGAGGCTCGTTGCCCTAATGCCCCGCTTCCTTCTTATGTGAGTCCTAACTGCTTTAATTTTTTTTGTCTTTTCAGGCGCTGCTGAAAACACCTCTGACGGCCGAAGGCAGAAGAAAAGACTGATTAAAATGGCGGGCAGCTCCACACATGCGCAGAAGGCTTCTTCTTTTTCTTCTGCCTCCTGACGGTCATCCGCAAAGCTACCCAGCGGATCACTGCCAGGAGACAGAGGGAGAATCGTAGTGAAAGTGATCCCCGGCGGGGACCAAAAAAAAATCACGTCTGGTCGGGCACCACGGCCCGGGATCACCTGCGGGATCCCGGGCCGTGGCGAATTTGGCCAGACGCTGCGGCCGCATTGGCCCCACCACCCGCCCGTCTCCCCAGAGGGCGGGCGGCAGGGAGAGTGGAGGGGGCGGGGCCATGCGGCCGCACGTTGCACCACGCGGCCCGCCCCCTCCCAGATTCCCCGCTGGGATCCCCCGGCACGTCTGATACGGCGTGACAGGGTCATCCCGGCGGGGGATGATTTGGTTGTTTTCGGTATGGGGCCAACTGGCCCCGTAACGTCTGAAAACACCCAATGATACTTAATTTTGTCCTGTGTCTCTATGAACGGTTGCATTTCTTTAATTTGTTGACGTATTCTTGCATTTGGGGCGTATATCATGGCTATGGATTTTTGTACATTTATTTTGTAACCTGAGACCTGACTGTATTCTGTTATTAGTTTTAGTAATTCTGGGATGGAATTCGCTGGCTCACCTATATATAATAGCATATCATCTGCAAATAATGCTACCTTGGCCTCTTGTTTCCCTATTTGGATCCCTTTGATTTTGTCATTTTGTCTGATAGCGCATGCTAGCGGCTCCAAGGTCAAATCCAATAGTAGTGATGACAGGGGGCATCCCTGCCTTGTACCCCTGGTCAGTTTGAATTGTCTGGTGCTTTTTCCATTTATCCCCAGGCTGGCCCTAGGTTGCTGATATATGGCTGATAGCCATGTGCTAAAATTTCCTCTAATACCAATTTTTTCTAAGATCTACAATGTACTTTGCATTTCTAGCCGCATCGGCCTATTTGGAATAAATCCCACTTGATCCTGATGGATAACAGTGCCTATTATCCCTGCCAGTCTGTTTGCTAGTGTCTTAGTGAAAATCTTAAAGTCTAGGTTTAATAATGATATAGGGCGGTAGCTTCCGCAAAATGAGCTTGGTAATTCCTTTTCCTGTGTGATTGCACTGTAAATCCTGACCGGGTATGGGGCTATTATCGTCCTATATTTGTGATAAAACTCTGCCGGATATCCATCCGGTCCAGGTGTTTTATTTCTCACCATCCACTTAATTGTGGTGCTGATTTCTTTCACTGTGAACGGCGAATTGAGATACTGTATTTGTGCAGAATTGAAACTTGGCATTTGTATTTTAGCAAGGAACTCCCTTATCTTTTCAGAATCTGGGTTCCCTGACTGGTAGAGCTTCTCATAGAACTGCACAAAGGTTTCCTGTATCTGGTGAGGATCTGTACTTAGCTCCCCCTGATGAGTCTTAATGCTTGTTATTAGTCCCTTGTTCCATTTTATTTGTACCATTCTGGCGAGGACCTTGCCCGCTTTATTTCACTGGTCAAAATAAAAGCATTTTATTCTCTTTAATTGTCTAATTGTTTTTTGTTGTTGTATTGCATTAATTTCCCCCCTAGTCTGTATAATCCCTTCTCTCAGTTTGGGGCAGTTACGTGCCTTAGCCTTGGTCTCTAGTTCTAATAACTCCTGATATAACTCCCTTTCCCTAGCTTTCCTTTGTTTGTTTATATTCGCTTTGATGGCAATTATTTTCCCCCTGATTACTACTTTTGCTGCCTCCCATAACGTGTAAACTGATTCCACTGATGCTTCATTCAATTCAAAATAAGTTTCAATCTCCTCCTGTATTTGAGCTGCTGCCTCCGGGTTGGCCAGTAGGGCTGTATCTAACCTCCACATTTGGTTCTGAGCTGTCTCTACCCTACCCCATTCCCATGTTGTGGCTATTGCGTAGTGGTCTGATACCACCAAAGAGAGTATTATACGTTGTTTTATCGCCTTAATTTCAGCTTTTTCTACCCAGCAGTGATCTATACACGAAAAGGTACCATGTTTGTACTGCTGAAAAGAAGGTGTGTTCCCTTACTTGTTTATTCAGTGTTCTCCACCCATCCACTAATCCCATTTGATCCAGCTCCGTTGCTATCTCCATCTGCCACTTCGCAATCCATATTTTCCTGGAGGTATGCATTTCTGTGAAATAAGTACTAAGGTCCCCTTGAACTATCAAGGTCCCCTCCGCCTCTTCCCTTATTAGTTTCAGTACCTCTTTCAGGAATAGTTTTTTGTTCTCATTGGGCGCAAATATATTTACCAAGGCCAGATTTTTCCCTTTTATTTCCGCATTTATTATTATATAACGCCCTTGTCCATCTCTTACTGGTTTTTTTATGTTTGGCTCTAATTCCACCCTAATTCCTATAATCACTCCTGCTTTTTTCCTTGGTCCACATGCTGCTGTTATGACCCCTGCATTTTTTGTTGCAAATCTAGTTAGGTCTCTTTTTATTAGGTGGGTTTCCTGCAAAAAGCAAATATCAGCTTTCTGTTCTTTTAATATATTTTTATTCTCTTCCTTTTAACTGGATGGTTCAACCCTCTCACATTTAGCGTGATTGTTTTTAATTGTAATGTCATTTCGCAGTCCCCTTTTCTTTTGTATCTCCTAACCTGGGTCTCTCTTAATTCTAGTGTTCATGATTCCTTTCCCTTTTCCCTCCTTTGATTAACCCCCTCCCCTGTTTTGTTCCCTTCCCCTCTTGCTATCTCCCTCTCCTCTGCGCACCTGGAGTTCCGTACCCCTCACTCCTCTCCTTTGATCTATCCGGTATTACCCTTTCCTTCCCTCTTCCTCCCTTTGCTCCTTTCAAGTGTAGGTCTTTTAACTCTTACCTCCCTGCCCCAGAGTTTGATTTTAATGTTTTTATTCACTTATCCCCCTTTTAATTTTTACCTCTCTTACAGTTCCCCCATCATAAAATATCACATTCAAAGAAAAACCAAGCATCAACCTTCCCTCTTAAACTGTTCCCTTGTTACTGTGTTTACCTTCATACCTCGTTTATAGGGATCTGTTTCCCTCATTCCCTCCCTTTTCGTCCCTGTAAGAAAGTGTCCAGCTCTTCTGTATCTTCAAAGAACTTTCTCTTGTTGTCCACCCAGATTGTCATTTTGGCTGAAAATCGCACCTGTGGTTTCAAACCCATTTGCTGTAGCTTAGGATAGTATCTTGCCCAGCTTTTCCTCTTTTGTGTGGTTTCAAAGGCGTAATCTGGGTAGATCCTAATGTTAG
Organism: Sphenodon punctatus; assembly: GCA_003113815.1. Classification (NCBI taxonomy): domain Eukaryota; kingdom Metazoa; phylum Chordata; class Lepidosauria; order Sphenodontia; family Sphenodontidae; genus Sphenodon; species Sphenodon punctatus. The sequence continues at coordinate 838,452 of QEPC01010777.1, forward strand.
ATCCCTTGAATTGGAGCTGCTGTTTTCCTCTAGCCAGCCTTAAAATGCGCTCCTTGTCTTTATATCTTAAAAACTTTATAATGACTGTTCGTGGCTGTTCAGTGTCCCTGGGTTTGGGGCGCAGTGCCTGGTGGGCCCTTTCTATTTCGTGTGTGTGTGTGCGCTGACGTTTCCTCTGGGAAGTTCTCATTTAGTATTAGTTCTAATAGTTTCTCCATCCCCTCCGTCTCTTCCCCTTCTGGGACCCCCACTATCCTGAGGTTTGAGCGTCTGGACCTGTTTTCAATGTCTTCCATCTTCTCTTTTAGCGTCTGTACTATTTTTTGTGTTTGTACTAGTTCATTTTCTTGGCTAACTGCCTGGTCCTCTGCTCTAGACACCCTTTCCTCTAGGATCTGGACATTTTTTGTCAGATTTTCTAGCTTTGTATTAGTTTCCTCAGTGACTTGTTGGACTTTGCTTATTTTATTGAATAGTTTGTCCCTGTGCCTACTGACTTTTTGCAGGTCTGCCTTTAAGTCTGTTTTTAGCTCTTCAATCAGACTTTGAATTGTTTGTTATCCCCCTCGTCCCTCCTGAGAGTTCTCCTCTGGGCTCCGCGGCTCCGCTCCGACCACCATTGTCCCTGCCATCTCCTGCATTACGTGGTCTCTGTCCAGGCTACTTTTAGCCTTGCAGAAGCTGTGGAGGGTCCCTTTTCCAGCGATTTTTATGTGGGGTGGGTGGGTTCCCCTGCTTGGCCATTGCATTGTAAGGTTTTTTTTGCTTCCTTACTGGGTGTTCCCGGGGCGGGTATGCAGCGCTTTGTCGGAGCTGTCGGCAGACATATCCACTCACTCCTTACGCATGCGCCGTTCCCCACGCCTAATAAAATTTGATTTGATTTGGATCTTGCTCTCTTTTTCACCTCTAAGATTAACAAGATCCGCCTGGAAATCGCTTCCAAGTTCTCTCCCCCTACTACTCCCCCCCTCTCCCTCCCCTCCTATCCTCCTTCCCTCCCGCCTCCCTTGACGAAATTGCCTCCCTGCTCTCCACTTCCAACCCCTCCAAGTGCCCCCTGGACCCCATTCCTTCCCACCTTCCTCCATTGCCTCCACCGTCGCCCCTCCCCCCCCACACATCATCAACCTCTCCCTCTCTACTGGCTCCTTCCCCTCTGCCTTTAAATACGCCACTGTCTCCCCCCATCCTCAAAAAGTCCACTCTGGATTCCTCTGAACCCTCTAATTACTGTCCTGTCTCGCTCCTCCCTTTTGCTTCCAAACTCCTTGAACAAGTTGTCTACTCCCGTTGCCTCGACCTCCTCTCTGCCAATTCTTCCCTTGACCCCCTCCAATCTGGCTTCCGCCCCCTTCACCCCACTGAAACCGCTCTTGCTAAGATCACCAATGATCTTCTTGTGGCTAAATCCAACCACCTTTATTCTTGTCCTCCTTGATCTCTCTGCTGCCTTCGACACTGTTGACCACTGGCTCCTGCTTGAATCGCTTCACTCCCTGGGATTCCAGGACTCTGTCTTCGACTGGTTCTCCTCCTACCTTTCTGACCGCTCCTTCAATGTATCTCATCCTAACTCCTCCCACTCCTCCTCCCTACCCCTCTCGGTCGGGGTTCCCCAAGGCTCAGTCCTTGGCCCTCTCCTCTATTTACACCCAATCCCTAGGCAAACTCATTGCCTCCCACGGTTTCCACTACCACCTAATGCTGACGACATTCAACTCTCTCTCCACACCTTCCCTCTCCCCCTCTCTTCAAGCTCGTCTCACCAACTGTTCTCTGATATTGTCGTCTGGATGTCTCAACGCTAACTCAAACTGAACATGGCAAAAACTGAACTCATCTTCCCCCCCCCATCCTTCCTCTCCCTCTTCCCGGTCAATTACCATTGATGGGGTCTCCATCCTCCCTGTCCCCCAAGCCCGCAGCTTGGGCTTCATCTTCGACTCGCACCTCACCTTCAAACCCTACATTGACTCCATGGCCAAATCCTGCCGCTTCTCCCTCCACAACATTGTCAAGATCCGCCCTTTTCTGTCCGTCTCCTCTGCCAAAACTCTCATGCACGCCCTAGTCATCTCACGCCTCGACTATTGTAACCTTCTCCTCGCTGACCTTCCCTGCACTCACCTTTCTTCCCTTATCTCTGTTCAAAACTCTGCTGCCAGGATCATCCACCTAGCCCGTCGCTGTGACCATGTGCAGCCTCTCCTCTCCTCTCTCCACTGACTCCCTCTTCCCAAGCGTATTCTGCACAAGCTCTTCACCTACAAAGCCCTTCACAACCTTGCTCCCCCCTACCTCTCTGCCCTGATCTCCCTCCAATCCCCTGCTCAAGCACTCCGCTCCTCTTCCATCCCCTCCCTCGCCCTCCCATGCCTCCCCTAACTGCCTTCGTCCCTTCTCCCTCGCTGCCCCGCACGCCTGGAACTCCCTCCCTGCCCTCATCTGCCTTGCCCCCACCCTCCACACCTTCAAGTCCTTCCTCAAAACCCACCTCTTCCGCTCCACCCTTCCTAACTCCTGCTAACCATCCTCATCCAGGATTATCACCCACCTGTTATCTGTAAACTCCCAACTTACTGCAACCAAGCCAAGAACATGTACCTGAGTTCCCACATCCTCGTGAATGCTACATCCCTTGTTTCTCTCTCTGTTCCCCTTCCCTGTCTCCCCTCCCCCTGTCTGTAGATTGTAAACTCTCGGGCAGGGACCATGTCTATCTTATTCTTTGTAAAGCGCCAAGTACATCGCTGGCGCTATATAAATGCTTATAATAAAATAATAATAATAATAAATGTTTGTTGTATAATTGTTGTATTGTGGATATCTGCATCCTTTCCCCTTTTCTTCTTTTTGGTGTTAGGGAGGATGAGACCCCAGCAACAGGAAGGAATAGGAAGCACACAGCACAGCACAGCACACAGTGGAGTGGAAAATCCCAGGCTCTTGGGTATCAAACACAGCCTGCGAGGCAGGACAGTACAGCGTGAGCTCAATCCAATCTTTACACAGTCTCAATTTGGGACCAGCCAGCAAAGCAACACTACTCAGTACTGTACCCCATTTGTGTCAACATGCTCCCCCAGGGGCATCTGAGGCAAGAAACCCAAGTGTGAGCTGGATCTTCCACAGTTTTGTCCAGGAACCAACCAGGTTTCTGAGCCTTTCTCACAGCACAGCTCATGACAGGCAGGGAGGGTACCAGTGTGGCATCTTCCCCCCCTCTCCATAGGAAGGAGGTGGCTGTGCTTGCAGCAGCGGAGAGAGCCTGCCCAGAGAGTGCTTCCAGGAACGAACCAGTCAACACATCAGGCACCAGAGACTTAATCAGCTGGAGCGATTTCTCATGCTCTTCAGAGGGGAAGTAAGGGAGACAAACAGATCTCAAAATGAACGAGACACTAACATGCTAAAATACATAGCCTAAGTAGGGATGGGTGGGGCACAGGCTGGTTATGGGATGGCTGCAAACCCCTGTACTGCTGCTAGTACTCAAGCTAGTAGCATGGGAGGACACATGAGGAACACACCAGTTTGGGATGCAGGGGACTGGAGCTCAGTTTCCTGCCCTGCCAGGAACTTACTGTTTGACTTTGCTCAAGTTATTTATTCTGTCTGGGCCTCAGTTCTTTGTCTGGAACAATGGGTTCAATAACCCTGCCTAGCCTCACAAGAATTGGGAGCCTGGGAAGCAATCAGAACCAGTATAGTCTAGCAGATAAGGTGTTGGTTTTGGACATGGAAGACTAGGGTTCAAATCTCATCTCAGCCATGAACTTCCTGGATGGTCTTGGGCTAAGTCACTCTCTCTCACCATCAGTTCCCAATCTGTAAAATGGGAATAAGACCTACCTCACAGGGCCATTGGAAGGGTGAACTAGATAAGGATTATGAAGTGCTTTGAATATTGGCATGCTTTATAAAGTGGGTAGCACAGAACTAGCTAGTGCAGGTAATACCTGCTGTCAGTTGAATGAACCTGAAAAACAAAGGAGGCATAAGCATCCCAAGGTGTGTGTGTGGAGCTGTTAATTGCAGCTCAGGAGGAGTTTCCTAAGACAGGGATTGCAGTGCTGGCAGGTCCTCTGACTGCTTTTCTGTGGGGAGTGGTTCTAGGAGCGGGAAGGGAGGTGAGAAGTGTAACAGCAGGTTCCCCCAGTTCTAAGGTAGCTGGATCCCAATAGGCCGATTTTGTATGTTGCCAGGGCAGTGAGGCATATCTCAGCAGCGACTTTCTGACACCCCATTCTCAGCCTATTTCTGGCAGCACAGCTAACCCCAATTACTGAACTTTGCATTCCTAGACAGCACCCAGGTTGCTATGACCAACACAAGGCTTTTACTAAGCGATCCCTTCATCCTACCCTCCTGGAATTAAAACGCCTCCGAGAAGGATGTGGGCATTAGAATTTTAATGTCTGCACACACTGTTCCAAGCAGAAAGCCTCAGGCCTCACCTCCCCACAACACACCAGAATACTCAACACAAACAGTTTTGTTGCACACTTACTCTCCGTGCTTGCCTCTTGCCACAGACACGTAAAACATGAATAGAATGATTAGTGTGAAGCAGGGGAAAGGGATCCTTCTTACCCCACTGATGCTCCCAGCCAGAGAACTTTATCTGGTGAGCCAATCAAAATGGTATGATCCCCTTAAAGTGTAGTTCAATGAAGTACCTGCTGCTCTCACCGGCAGCACAAAAGCCAGAGGCCAAGACTCCCTTTTCTCCAAGAGTGATTTTAGATGTCCCAGTAATCATTAATGAGCGAGTGGCTACTGCGATGTATAAACAATGCCTCCAAGTTGCATAGCGCCTATTTTGCCACAACGCTCCACTCTACATGAGAGCCACAGGGCCCATCATGAGTCCACCACGTAGGCAAGGCAGTTCCACACAGTTGTGAGGTCAAGTAACTGTTGTAGCACTCCCCTCAGAGAACACTGGGCAGTGAAGGCAGGAGAAACAGCCAGGGACTCCGCACTGCTCCTGACACTGGCTGGCCAGTGCTCTCCAAAACCGGGAGCAGTAGCTGAAATGGCGGCAGGGAATGGACAGGGAAAGGCCTACAGTTTCCTTCCCACTGCTGTTTCTCTCCCTGCTGGAAAAGGATGTACACCCACGGAAAAGCAGTGGAAGGGAGCAGACCACAGGCTTCTCTCATCCACTCCCCACTGCTGCTTTTCCCAGTGGCAGCAGCTGAAGAGGTTTCCCCATTTTGCTGCTGCCACTTCCCCTGGTTCTAGGGATCACTGGTCAGCAGTGGCAGGAGTAATCATGGGTCCCACGCCACTTCTGCCTCTGTTGCCCAGTGGTTCTCAAGACCAGTAAGCTGCCCCCCACCTCACCCACGTAACAGATTATGGGCAGCCACTAGCTACCCACAAGCTGTTATGTCTAAATGTTGCCCTCAAAACCCCCAGCTGTGTGTTCAGGGTTGCCTGTGTTGTTAATGCAACCCTGCCAGGTTTTACAATAAAAAAAACGCAACCTCCTACCTGGTTTCGACAATGGGATGACCCGGGGGAAATGGCGCCGGGATGGTCTCAGGGGGCTGCAAAAAGAAAGACGAAAGCAATGTGAATAGCATTGGATCTGCCAGGACTTTGGGCAATGGATTGACCCCAAGTGACTTCCAAAGAAGCTGGATAGCCGATTTACTGTATAACCATTTTCTGCATTTTGTCATTCCTGCTTTCTGACAAGCAAAACAACAGGGACCATGCAACAATAACTATTATGAATACATATCTGTCTCTGATATAAACATTTATTACAATTTATTAGTAATGAAAAATGTATATATAAGAACAATCAAGATAAATAGTATCAAACACTCAAATATTAAATGTCCATCAAACATCAAAATGGAACCATGTTGAAATATTGGGTATTTTCAGACGTTACGAGATCACGCTCAACCACAGTGAACCACGCTCAATCCCACGGCGGGGCCAATGCGCCCGGAACGTCTGTTCACTACGCGCCAGATGTTCACCACGCTCAATACCCACATGGGGTCAATTTCAACCACGCTTCCCGGGCTAGCGGGGGGAATATCCCGGGAAGCGTGGTCAAACAGATCCCCACCGGGAACCAACAAAAAGTAACGTCTGGACGCCAATCCCTGGGCGGAACCAAAGGAAACGAGCCCCAGCCGTGGACAATGCACGCAGCATCGCTGCCGGGCAACCAGCAACAACACAAGCACCGGAGGGAGATTTAAAGGGAAATGAGCCACAGGCACGCGTGGCGGGATGGAGCAAGAAGGGAGGCGGAAGAGAGCAGCGGGCGACAGAGCGACGATGGAGGAGGAGGAGGTGGCAGGGGCAGCAGTGGAGGTGGAGGGAGCACAGGCTGGGGAGGAGGGGGACACGGGGGTCGCACTGACCCTGCAGGCGGCCCGGGAACAACACCCACAGCAGCAGGCGCCATGCGACGCCCCGGGGGCAGCAGCCGCAACGGGGCCGGAGGAGGCACCCAGGAAACGGGTAAGGGCAACGGAGGGGAGGGGAGCAGG